>JAWLRI010001032.1:0-12982 GCA_034781795.1 Crypturellus tataupa
CTCTTGCTGCTTCTGCAACAGCTCCGCACACTCGCAGCCTCTCCTAGCCGTGTCCGCGCGAACACTGGGGCCGGGGCCGCACGGGCGGTTGGGCACCCGGCAGCGCCCCATGCGGGCTGCATGTCACAAAGGGAGCTCACAAAGGGCCCTGCTGTCACCCATGGGGGTCCCCTCCGGGCAGTGCAGGTTGCTGGTGCTGGGCAGCGTGCGCACGGCTAGGGGAGCCCTGGACCATGTGCAAACATTGCTCTTGAGTAACAGATGGAAAGTAAAGGATGAAGTGAGTCTTCGCTTTAGGCGGTCCCTTGTGAACTCTGAGTCATTCATATTCAACTCATTAGGGGCCCTGGTCTTCTCCTGTCACTGAGCTCTCCTGGTGGCTCACAGGCCCCTCCAATCAGCTTGGTGAGCTGGATTGCACCTGGGGGATGGCTGGAGCCCGACAGTGAGCCAGGCTATCTACAGAGCAGCTCGTTGAACTGCTTTGCAAGCTCCATCTGGAAAAGCAGGCCAGGCACCATGAAAGGCAACAGGGTGGATCGTCCTGAACATTCTGCACAGCATGAATAAGGGGTGTTGACACAGTGCCAGCAAATGAGACAGCTGAAAAGTGATCTTCATGCTGCTGAGGAGCATCGACAAATGATCCAGGACATGGCTATTTGAATCCATGTATCCAGACAGAGATTTGGAGCACCAAGATGTTTTACTCACATTGCAAAGTGCTGGCACTGTTGTGGGGGTGACTGAGGTCCCTCCCCTGGGCGTACAGGCACTAGTGCCAAATGTGGATTGGGATTGGGATTGGGATTGGGAAAGTTGGGATGGAAATATCTGGGTCTCCGTTAGCCCCCAAACTCAGAGTCAGACACAGGGTATGAGCAGGACGTATCTGCCCTGAGGGTGCGGGAGCAGCCGCTGTCTGACCCCAACTTGGCTAATTTGAAAGGCTCCACAAGGACTCATCATTTTAAAGCATTAAAGCAAGGATAAACCATCTGTGACAGCTAGGAAGGCTTTCTGGCCTGAGACAGTGAGACGGTGATCCATTGCAAGTGATCCCAAGCCCTAGGATGTACAATTATAAAGCACTGCCCTCTTGCGAGGGCTTGCCTCCAAAAAAAGCAAGTATGCTATTTAAGAAATCTCATCTTGTGCAACCTACTCTATGGCTTTGCAACCTCTGTTTGCTTGTGCTTGCATGGGTTGCAGTCCATGTCATGATGAATAACAACATTTGCTGAGATCACGGTCATTCCCAAGCCATCAGCTTTGATTAACATGTGAAACACAAATGGAGCCATAACAATATTGAACTGATCTGGTAGAGATATACTACAGAACAGAAGCACATACAGACTTCTACATGTGCATATACATCTATATGTATATAGGTCAGAGGTGAGAGTACAGTTGCTCCTCTTTCTCAGATATGACACACTACTGAGTGACATCTCGTTTGGTAGGTAGTTGTTGAAGGGTCTGAAGAAATACTAAAAAAGGAAAAAAAGAAGGGCATCATGTAAAAATGGTTCTGTAACGTACTACCTAACATGTCAGGCTTTAAGATATTTTATATGAAATTCCTGACCTCCCTTCAGTGGCTACCAATAGGAAATCAGTTCTAGTCTCAAATTCAGAACTTGTTTTGCATTTTTCATTAGCAAACCAACAATAATAACCAAGTAGTATAGTCTTTGAAATTCACAGCTGCATAAAACACACACTATTTGGAACTACTCTCCCACTAACCAGTTCTTATGAAACTGTTAACTACAAAATGTGTATAGAAGCACAGTGAGATACTAGAAACTTTTGTCCAATTATTTCTGCTGCCGTTTAACTATTTCCCCTTCTTGCATGCAAACAATTCTAAAGAGATACATGGAAACACTTTCGGGACTTTACCGAGAAAAGAATGCATTCTGATGATTGCAAAATAGTCTCTAGTTTCATGTATGCAAGAAGAATAAGACAAAAACCTTAAACATACTGCTGTCAGATCTTAAGAGCTACATAAAGAAAATTCTGCAGCCCTAAGTAATACCACCTAGAAATAATCAACCATAACAATTCACTGCTGGGAAAAAACTACTGCTCACATATTGAACCAATACTCTCCCAAGTTCTTTCCAAAAGAAAAAGCCTGTACAAATCCTTTACAAGCAATGTGCAGTGCAGTGTAATATTAGTACTACAACAGCAACAAAAATGCTATTAGCATTACTTGAGGACAAAGCAAATCCCCTCCCCAGCCAGCCAACTTCTAAATATTGAGAAATGTTCCTCTGCATTTCAAGAGGTGAAAGGAGGACAGGTCAGAACACTTTCCGTCTGCATCATTGGAATGATATTGAAAAGAGCACGTTCAACAGGTTTTCACTTTTGTCAAACTCCCCAAAAATGAATAAAATAAATCTCACACTGTTTGCGGCAATCCAAGTATTAGAGAACTACCCAATTTTTTACCACCACTAGAGGCCCGTAGAAGTCAACTGGTTTCACTTGTTATTTTAGTTGTTCTAATTGTGTGCTTCTAATAATAATGAAATATTCCCTTGGAGTATAAATCCTCAACTGGAGATGCTTTGGATCTCCTTATGCTGCTGGAATGGTCCTAATGTACCTGGAAATATTCCCTGGTGCTACTCTTGCAAAGCCAAACCCTGGCCATCCCCATGCAGCCTCTGCCAGTGCACCCAGTACTTGCCCACTGCAGCCTGAGCTCTCCCACTCCATGTCTTCCTGTGTGCCCCAACTCCCCGTTTTTGTGCTTCCAGAGGCTGCAAGATGAAAAGAATACATTAGCATTTGAAGCCCTGAGAGCAGGGATCTGTGGCCCAGGATCCTCTTTGCACCCTTATGCCAAGGACCAATGTGGCACAGAGCAGGCAGTGCTTGGCCTGCCCACAGCAGCCTCCTTCCTACTGGCAGCCTCTTTTGCCAGTGGGGAGCCAAGTGAGAAGTGGAAGAGAAAGAAAAGGGAAATCTCGGGGGCTTGGTGCCACTTTGGCCCTGGTGGATTTGTGACCTCCCTTGAGCCATCGTGCGGGCTGCCCTGGAGCCCCTGCAGCTCCCCTGCACCTTTTAGGCCTCATTGGTGGCCTCTGGTGCTGCACAGCCCTGCTCCACACTGGCCTTGCTACTGCCTGGGCAACCCTGGAGCCAGAGTAGGACAGAGCCTTTGGAAGCATCCGTGTTCCTGTAGTGATAATGGCCCCTCCAGGATCTTCCACCGGTAGGAGGGGGCGGAGGACAGTTCCAGGGAAGAAGGGGCTTACACTGTCAGGAAGGTTGTTGTGTGCTGGACTCAGGTTGCAGTGATGACCACTGTGTCAGAGAGCAGTGCCTGGGCTTTGGTTTGCTGGGTGCCCATGGGTTCTCCTCACACAGTCCTATGGAAATGGTGGTGAGTGCTTGCCCAGAGGCTGGAGTGTACTTGGTACGATGGTTTCCACTTCCACAAGCAGTCTCAAACACCTTGTTCTTTCTTTCCTGCACCACTACTACCCTTACAATGTAATTTGCTCAAGAATTTTTTGTTTTAAATGGTCAAGACGTGTTCCTTGGCAGCCCAATGAGACCCAAGCACATCTGTGCCCATCTCCGAGGTGTGCATCTGCTCAGCAGAGCTTTTGTGAGTTGGTGGTTGTCTGGGGAGCCCGTGGTGTGGTGCTGGGCTCCTTCCCTTCTCCTGCTAGGCAGCATACTATAGGTGTCCCTGACTGAGCAGGGGGTTTGAACTAGATGATCTCTGGAGGTCCCTTCCAACCTCAACCAGTCTGTGATTCTGTGGTTAGTGGCTACATGGACCTCTTGCTGTGACATGTAAAGCACTCTCTGGCCCTTGCAAACAATGTGCATATGTGCTCGTTCTGGATAATTTTACCAGGATTCATTTTGCTGTGTTTAAAAGACATAGCAGGACGATCAATGTAGACCTACATTAAGTTGATCTCCCAAGAGTGCTGTCTAAGGAAACCTGCTGCAGCTCCAAGACAGACAATATGCTGTTGAGAAGTGTTTTTAAGGACCCCACATATGTGTTACATTTAGGACTGCATGAGCTGTAGTGCTTTCAATATAAGCATAGTCTTGGGTGTCAGTCACGTGCTGTGATTTTGACTGAGCGGTTTCTGGAGATTTCCCTACTAAATGGCAGCCCAAGGGCCTGGAGCAGAAAGAGCATGAGATCTGTGTCAAGACTGGACTGGCAATTCCAGCTCTATTATGGCTTTCAAAAGTAGCAGAGCATCTGGGGTTGCAATACTGAGTTTGTGAAAATTTTCATACAATGAAAAAGTGTTTCTAAGACTTTTATTAAGAAATTCCTACCTAGCTACTATATTCTTGTTTCCTTGCCCTCCCTCTCATTTTTCTTTAGTCTAAAAAGTTAATTCATCCTCCATCCCCAGCTGTTCAGTACTGCATTTCTTTCATTTTTCTTTCCTTAATCTATAAAGGGAACAGCAGGATTATAGACATTGAATGAACGTGGCAGATATGACTCTTCCATTCTCAGACAAACAAGGATTCCTCTGGTCAGACCAACTTTTTCAGTTACCCTTCCAGATACAAGATAGTTTATGCTGAAGCTAGACTACACTTCTGAAGCCTGTGAAGTCCCCCGTGCTATCCTAATCATTCCAATGCTGCAGACCATACATGGCATCTTTTCTAGTGACATTTTGTCCTCTTCTATTCCAGCAGTCACTGTGCTGTCCCCAGTAAGATCTGCCAGAGCTCAGATGTCCTGTGGTCCCTTGTTCTGTGCGCATCCCAGGACTCCCTCTTACTCCAAATACCAGCCATCCCTGTCCCTCCCTGACTCAGGGGTGTTATGAAGGATGAGAGGCTAGAGCAGGGATTGCTCTTCCTGCTCATCCAGGCAAAGATAGAAGATACCATCTCCAAGGACTAACATTTCTGAGCTAGACCCACCTGAAGTAATAGCATAATCACTGCTTAGCAAAGGCTGTTCCACAATATTCTACTTTCAATTTCTCAGAAACTAGGCACCTAATAAGAAAACAGACATGCTTATCCCAAACTGAGACACAAAGACTCTATGCAAAGTTCTCAGGGTCAGTGGAAGTCTCTTGGACCAGTTTCTCAAGGGAAGCCATCACCTCTGCACCATGGAAGCCCGTAACATAGTTTAGTTGCAATAGTGGGGGAAAGCACAACATTAGCTGGACAGAGATGTATGGAATGCGTTTAACAACTATGAAATGCTCCTCTGCAAGACCCTAAGCCACTGGTCCGGTGTATAAGCTAGAAAGAAGCAGAAAGGCATGAAGCATTCATGCCCTGCAAGCCATTTAAGTAGATCACATTCCTCAGATCTCCTTGGGTTTTCCATTCTAAGGTCTCGTTAGGAGATCTGAGTTTTTGATAGTGTCTAAATAGGGACTCTAGAAAGACAGAAAGGCTGTGCAATCCAGATTACTGTGTGGACAATGCTGACACTGCTGTAGTTGTCAGTGAAGGAGATGAGACATGTTTTAATTCAATAATAGATACGTAGTCCTCTCTAAGGACATTCAGACTGTAGTTTCCTGTGTGTGCCTTTCCAGTAGGCACCTGGGACGTAGTGATATGGTCATGCTCTTTGCAATACATGACATGAAGTATAATGTTGTGAACATGCGAAGCAAGTGCTGGTGAATGAAGAGGCTCACTCTGTTCCAGCTGAGCTTTCATATGAGTGCTCAGGTTATGCTCATCAGTACCTGCAGACTGTGCAGCCTCAGGGATTGGTGCATAGGGTGCTAAGAGAGAATGTAACAGGCACAATCATGCACTTCTGTACCTGCACTTCTGTACATCTGTACCTTGCACATCTTTGCACAAATTCTGTTGTTGCTAATTAATATTCAAGTGAACTCAACATAAAAAAAAAAAAAAAGTTAAATCAATTTTTGTTCTGTTCTGCACTGGGATTAATTAACTTGAAAAATAAAGAGTGATCAAAGTCAAGGCAAGATTGATACATGCTGCTCAGTTCAGGTACATGTATTTTCATACTGTCTTTTTTTTTGAAGCAGTACTTTTTCATGATAGGTGCCAATGGAAAAATTATGCTATATTATTGCTTTGAGAATTTTGAACAGTGGCTCAAGCTTTTGCATTTCCCAGCTATGGGGCAGATAGACCTGTCCAGTCTAGCGTTTCTCCTCTACAAATCTGGTCTTAGTAGCTCCATTAATGTTGCAGAGGATCTATACGATGCCCAGGCCAGAAGTCCCGGTTGTGTTCAATAGGATTGTGTTTCCGAAGGACAGACCATGTCTTGGATCTGACCTATAGAGGTCACTGCAAACCCTCTGATGAAGCAGCAGCAATTCTGCATGAGAGCAGTGCTGAAGGTGCTTTGTCTGCACACTACATTTGTTACATTTATACCTCATAACTGTTTGCACAATGTCACATGAAAATGTTGTGTATTCTTCACAAACAGACTCTTTGAGTGTGTGAGAGTAAGTCAGTAGCAAGTGAGGTTTTGATGTAGCCTCTCTGAGCATCAGGAAAAAAAATATAGATATTTTAGGGCCCCAGGTGATTCTGCTTTTTAGGTGATAAGTCTGAACTCTTAGAATAGAACATACACATAATCTCCATTTTAGGGTTTTCTTTATAGCTGATCTATAGTTTCAAAGACATCTGTGATACTGCTTCTATGCAAAAGGCAAGTGATTTTTATTGTTTTGACACACAATTTCTTTTTTTTTTTGGTGATCATTAGAACTAGGGAAATAAAGTTTTTAAGGTTTAAAAAAATAGGATTAATTTTGAAAACTTAATTTCAACATTGAGATTGAATTTAAGATTGTCTTTTGGGAAACAGTCCTATGAAATGTTAGTCCCTTCTTAACATATTTAGCATGGATTTATAACATATTTAACTTGCATATAGCATATAATGTAGCATATTTAACAACGGATTTATTTTTCAAAAGAACGCTTCAGTGGGCTCTGCAGCTAGCACTCAGCCTGCCTACAGGCTGTTTTCCAGTGCCCAGCTGTAAGGTGTTCCGAAGATGCTAACCAATACTCAGAAAATGTTCGCCTGTTTCCTTGCACAAAGGAGCTTCCTTCTAGGTGTGTTTCGACCAGAGGACTAATAAAGTCTCTTGAGTGCTTATTTACTTTTGAGTGTGAAAACAACTGATTGGCTAATGAAGTGCAGGAGCCAGGAAAAAAAAGAGTTATTCGCCTAGAGACACTTCAAAATAGCAAAAGGTTACTGCAGAGGTTGTGTCATACCTGAATATGAGCCAAAAATAAACCCACTGATCTTGTACTTGCTGTTTGACCTAGCGACCTCTTCCATGGTCCATGATGGAAGGGAGGGTAGGAAGAAAGAGATTAGTCTCAATGGATCTGTTTTACAACAGGTGCCCTGCCTTGATCTGAAAAATCAGAGGAACCTAGCAGAAATGACCTTAGGTCTTTTAATTAAAATGCAGCAATTAATGAGCTGGCTGTTTTTTTTGTTTGTTTGTTTTTTTCCTGTGTGGCTTGTATGACACATTTGTTAATGTAATCTGTAATTTTAAAAAGACTCCCCCTTGAACTTTAAGAGCCAACCAACTTCCAAGATAACTAATCTGAAGCAGAGAAGGAGGAAAACACTGTTTCATTCTGTTAAGCCCCAAGCTGGTGTTGTTGTTGCAGGGACAGGCTTTCAGGATTTCAAGTAAGAACCGAGTGAAAGATCTGACGCAAAACTCTTAGTGAATTGGGCTTCGGACCAGCAGGATCAAGGAAGTCTGCCAGGAGATGGTCAAGCAGGCAATTCCTTTCTACTGTATCTCTTTGATATTTATTCCATATATGCATTTTAGGAAATCAGTAACAGTGTTTTCACAAGAGATCAATAAAATTTGGTGCAGAGCATCCCCTCCAAATTACAGGGCCTTGCTGTCTTGTTGGCTGTCTTGTTGGCATGTCCTGTTTTTCCCCTTTCCTCCTGCTGATGCCAGTGTCTACAGCAGGATGCAAATATATTTTGCCAAGCCAAGATCCAAGAACAAAGCCGATGTGCTACCCCTGCAAGCCAGGGAGGCTGGCCTAGAGGCATGCAGGAGTTTCTCATTGTGAGCTTTTGCTGTGGGCTGGCATACAAACCCATATACTCTGAAAAAGGGATGATTCTTCAGTTTACCCATGCTTTTTACCAATGGGTAAAAGCATCTCTAGTAAAAGCACATCTCTTCTGCTGTTCTCATTGCCGTACCGTGAGGCACAGAAAACTATGTCCCCAATCCAGCTAAACATTTAACACTTGCCTTTGTATAAAATCTGTTGAAAGCTAAACTATGTTATTTATTTCCACAGGGTTCAGAAATATTTCACTGTTATAGTAGTATACTAAGCAATAAAATGGATGAAGAGAGAATTCTACTTTCTTCTCCACCAAAAAAAGAGGAGTAGAGCAAAGCAAGAGACTTGTCACTTGTAACTGACAGACCTTTTTACTATTATTATTATTATTATTATTTATTGGATATAGATTGCATCAAATATGACTACTTTTGATAGTTTGGGTTCTTGTGTTTATATATATGCATATACTTGCATATATACCCTCCCTTTGTAATCTGTGATATGATACCTCCTTTAAAAAAAAAAGATAGCTCATGCTGAAAATTCTAGTGTAAGATATATAAGATACAAGATACACAGTACAAGATACAAGATATGTAAGATACAAGATATGCAAAAGAAAGATCAGAGACAAGTCTTTCTGAGAGCCAGGGTCATCTCTTTATTGTAGGTATAATTGGAGGTAGAGAAAAGAAAATGTGAGTCATTCCGTAAAATCGTAAGAGTACTTTTCTGGAGAACTGTGGAAGATCTTCCCCAAAGCTTAAGTTTGAAGAGTTGTCGCTGTGGTGCTCATACTGTAGAATATTTTTGACACTTTTTCCAAGGAAGCTCCATCCAAAAATTATGAATGCCTGAATTTCTTGTATTAATGCAAACTCTCTCACTCAAAAAGAAGAAACGAAAGAAGTTATTTATTGATTAAGGAATTCCTATAGACCTGGAGGTATTAGAATGGTGTCCTTAAGAGAACAAATTACATAAAAATACAGCATATGAGCAGGATGAGAATATGTTTTAAACAATGCAGAAAAAGAAATGCGTGAAAGTATACCTAAAACAGTTATGCTTATGGATTTGTACTCTTGGGCTCGCTGAAGTTAATGAAGTGTGCGGGCATATCAGAGAGCAGACGGTAAGAAGAGTAAAAGTAGTATTAGAAACAGCAAACAAAAAAACAAGCAAGGAGAAGAGTCTTAAACTTGAAGTGACTAAGAGTTTTCATGATTCTGGAATCAACCTTTATTTTGAGACAGATTGTGCCATGTCTGTTCATGGCTATGTCCTGAGCATAGGAGGAGGACCCTGAAATTAGGACAGTGGGATCTGACCTGTGATGTTTACTCTATTACAATGTTCAGTCAAGCTGTAGTCCTTTTGGACTGGAAAAAAAAATGCAGTACTCTTAAGGTATGGATTTCTAACTGTTCATTACTTTTTTAGTGTTCAAAATATCATGGAAGATTATTTTCTCACTTCAGTGGATATTTACACAAACTAACTTCCAGCCATCTGTAGTGTAGAATACTTTTAAATTAAATTTTAAAAAATGTCAAATGTACCAGTTTAGCATTAAATAAGTCGTATATTTCCAATATATTTCTGCATTTTGGTCACTCATGAGGCACATCATATTCCTAGCAATAGTGGAACAAATTACCCGTTTTTACTCTTTTCTATTCACAAGATCCTAGGAAAAAGTTGGACTTTTAATTTATCAGAATTTATTGTCTGCGAAATCAAACAAAAAAGACAAAATGCAAAGTATTGCTTAGTATGTGTGTTATGTTTAAACTGTAGATATTCCCATGATAGGCACATAATAAATAATAAATGTAGCAGGAGGAATGGATAATGTTAAATACATGGTAGAAAGAGCAAAGTCAACATACCTTTTACATGGTTATATTTTGTTTGGACAAATCCCAGAAAGGATATTTAAAACAAGGCCAAGCTGCTGACTGCCCCAAACCATCAAAAGTACTTATTTTATAACTTACTTCACAAGAACTTTTAACATTTTCATCTACCAGATTGGATTATAAAGCCTTTGTAACTGCAGGAACCTACATGATGCGTGCATCTTCTTCAGTCATGCCTCCAAGTCACATCCAAGCACAATAAAGGTGACCTAGTCATCCAAAATGAGTTTACAGAAGTGACAACCTACTCTTGTTCTCTCTTTCACAGCTTGGGAGAAAACTGATAGGATGGGCTTCAGCAAACTGGACACATCCTGGACATGCAAGAAACCAGACCAACTGTGCTACACTGTCTCCTGTGGTGGGCCCTGATGTACTTATAGCATTTGGGGTCAGTAGCAGGAGTTAATAGCAATCACCAGACCTCCTGCCGAGGAAGGCATGGAATTTCTTTAGGGGAAAAAAGTGTTTTTCAGGGAGGCACAACCTAACCGATCTATGTAGCTGTTGTACCAGTAATAGTGCCACAGGAAGCTTGTTACCTAGAAGGAAGCAGATCTCCCTATGGGTAGTGAGTATCCATGTTGCAAGTTGGGGACAAATCGTGCAACATCTGTCTTCTTTCAATACCTACCCGTTAAAGTGCTTTCCAACAGGATTTGCTGGGGCAGAAATCCTAAAGTGCTCTAGAAATAAAAGCAACAAACATACACATAACTATTATGGGGTATGAAAACTAATGCACTATTAAAAATCTGTGCTGAAGTGAGGAGACAGAGAAATGAGTAGGATGAAAACTGCAGTAGTATGGACATGCCACAGAAGTGGTTAGTAACAGATTTACTCTCACAAACAAGAAAAGTGAGTTTCAATGCGGCACTTATCAGCCATTCAATCTTACATGGCTGGGATCTACAAAAGAAAACATTATTAATATCAGGCAATCTTACTGTAGTACAAACAAACAGTCATTCCAATTTATCTCGGTGTTTTCTTCTGAGGTTTCTGGGTGAACTGTGGGAAAATTCTTTCTTTGAATATACAAATACAAGAAGATACAAGGGAGAGGAACGGATGCCATGCCAGCTCTTGAGAGCAAAATCTCTAACAAAGGAAATTAGGCATGTGTGCTTTCTACAAATGGATTATACATTTTGTCAGTTCACATCAAATGTAGTTCTGCTTCAAACACATTCAGGCAGAGCGGCTGAAGATCCAGGGTGTATTTGGTTCTTCTGTCCCATTTTGTTCCTATCTGGTGGTGCACCTGATACTCACACCTTGTGACCTAAACCTTACTGTATTAACTGCCTAGAGGAAAGTGTTAGCTAACTGCCAGCTACCTGACAAAACAACACTGATAAGGTTAGTCTTCTTGATTAAATTGTTATGGAAGTTGGAAAAGTTATGCTATTGATAAGCCTCATTTCCAGCATCTTCAAGTTCATTCTAGGAATGCATAACTTCAGTGAAACTAATTTGCATCCAGTAAATCGATTTTTTGACCTAAAAAGATTACATGGGAAGAAAGATGATGACCTATCCCTAAAGTAACAAGTAAAGAGGTATTATTTATGAAGTCAGGTGATGGAATTGGCAATTAGATTTCCAGAAACAAGAAAGCTTTGCAAGCCTTGCTGTGTCACTAGTGCCAGAGAGCCCTCCCTTGTCTTGGGTAAGCGTTGAGTAAATGCTACGAGCACAACCAGGGACCGGCAAGATGAATAAAAAGTAGTTGGCTCAAGATCAACACCCAGCCTCTTCCTGCTCACTTTTACCTATATTTCCAACCCATTCTGGTGCACCTCCATGCTAAACATCCTCATTCCAGGAGCAGAAAATGGTCTAACTCTGGAGTGGCTAGACCTGGGGCAAGGGGAGCCAGGTTATTACACTGAACTCTTTCCCTCACAAGCATCAGATGGTGCTGAAGAAAAGACTTAGTACTACAGATGAAGCAGGAACATGGTCCTACAACACTGGGATGTATTTATTGTCAGTCCTAGATGTCTGTTACACATGATGCAATTTGATGATTGCTTTTTCCCCTGAACACCTCAATGACTTTATGACTTTCAATATTATTCTCAAATATAGAAATAAATATGAATTGGAAAGGCAAAGAAATAGCTGAAGGAGACTGAATTGGTTAAGTAACAACATCTCTTTAATTAGTTGCCACAAAAATATCTCAAAAAAAAAATCTTATCTGATAGTGTCTCAGAAATGAATGTGCAAATTTAGGTCCATTCCAGTCAATAGGTCTTAGACAACAAAAGATAAACAAAACTACACAGTCTCCATGTTTCTTCCTACCAGGCCTCATTGTATTTCAGCTACTACCTCAGATTTTCTCTCTTTCTTTCTTGTTTTTTTTTTTTTTTTTGTTTTTCTTTGTTTTGTTTTATTTTCTTTTTTTTTTTTTTTTTTTAAAGAAAAGGTGATTTTGTCCTCCAATTAAACAGTATTCCCAGGGTATTTGGGTCTCAAAACAATTTTTCAGTCTCACCACAGAAAGCAGCACACCAAAAGCAAACGATTATCTTTAGATGTGAACTGAAATGTCTGTCATTAACTCTGGCCATGTGGGGTAATATCTTCATTGTCCTCCTTGCTCCCTGCTCAATGTACTTTATGGATGGCTTCAAGTGAGAAGACTCTTGCTGTGTGAAAAGAACAGTAAATAACTTTTCCCGTAAATGGCTCTCCCCTGATGCTAGTGCTGTCCATAACCAATCAGCGCCTAAACATCCCTGCAGCCCCCACAGGGACCCCCATGCAGGCACCATAGACCCTCTCTAGCCTCCAGCCCCTACAGAAACCACTGGGGCACTCCCAGCCCCTTGGTCCTCTCCAGCCCCTAGAGAGACCCCCATGGTGCTGCCTAGATGCTCTGTGAGTCCCCAGTCCCTATAGAAAACCTCATTGCACCCTAGCCCCCACTACAGTCC
>JAWLRI010001032.1:13450-33238 GCA_034781795.1 Crypturellus tataupa
CGCCGTTGCTGGGTCCGGGCTCCGTCTCCGGGTGGGTTTCGGGGCCGCGGGCGCTGCGTGCCCCGAGGTGCCGGCGCTGCTGCCCCTGGGAAGCGCCCGCTGCAGCAGCTGCCCGGCTAGCGGGAAGGCGCGGGGGGTTAATGGCCCTGATGGGAACCCGTGCAGGCTTGTGTGGCAGAACGGTGAAAAGTGCGCTGTCCCGTCAGCTTTAGCATAGGCATCAACCAGGGCGCAGAGCAAGACGCCCTTATGGTGGCAGCTGCAGCCTTGTCGGTGACCGTGTCGTGCTCCGTGTTTGTGCAGTCCTTTGCACAAAGGCATTCCTTTCTATGACTAATCTTCCCAGGAATTATGGTGATGCAAGTATCAACTAATTAGTCTATTTTACTACAATCGTACTGAGTAACTCGGTGAAGTCTGAGACTGTCAGGTTGTCTCACAGTGCAGACCTTCTCCAGCTTTCACCTCCCCTGCTTCTTGCTGTTGCATTAACACTCCTTTCTGTGGAGAACTACAAAACCACAGATTGTATGATCCTTTTCTTATTTTCCTTGACTGACCTCCCATGCCTAGGAAAACTGATATAAAAAAGGTACTGCAATTTGGCGTCATGCCCTCCTGTGGTAATTCAGAAGCGCAACTGTCACTGAAAGTGCAAGTAGGTGAAAGAGGGGATGCTAACATAGGCTCCTTACTGCTCTCAGTAGTGCATGACTTGTGTGATGTGGGGAGGGTGGGGAGGAGAGGCTCTGAAAACTGAATGTCAAGTTTACTGTTCTGTTTTGGAAGCCACATAGTCTGCCTTTCTTGCAGCTTTAATTCTTCTTTTGCATATCTTCGAGATCCTTATTTAACCTTTCTCTAGTTTAATTTCTGTGGGTTTCTTTTCCAACGAGAACTTATTGCCACTGCTGGTAACAAGCCTACCCAGCTGCATCCTAGAACTATATCTGGTAGCCATGCAAGAGGTGTCACACCAGCACTATGTAGGTACATGCTCATTTCTTTATCAAAAAAGCAGGTTAGTACTTTGACATCTCACAGCGGTGTTGGACTGTGTCTGTGTCTGACATCTGCGAGGAACAGAAACCATAGGAGCTGTTGGGGCCCCATTTCCGCAACCACTCTCTGGGGAGCAAGGTGTAGGTGAGGCGCCCATGCCAGTGCTTTTGGTGTCTGTCCTTTCCTCTGTCTCCCTCCAAACCCTGGAATCCACCCAGACTGACTCATCGGGGGGATGATGTCAGGGGAGGCAGTGGCTGCTGAGTATTTCACCGGGGAGCCGTGTGCCTCCCATCACCAGTGTCTGGGAGCTGTGAGGGGCAGCAGGGAGGGAGCTCTTGTGGAGGAAACCCTGGTTTCCCACCTTGTGCCACGTTGCTGGTGGAGAGGGCAGGCAGGGAAAGGCTGCACCGTTCTGCTGGGAAGGGGCGAAGGTTCAAGGTCACATCCCAGATGTGCAGCGGCCGTGGTGGAGGTGAGTGGGTACTCCAGGTGTTTCGGTCCTTTCTGTTGTGTGCGGTGGTGATTGCTGCCTGATGGCAGTAACTGATAGACATTGCAGAAGTATTGCCCACCAGGTATGGAGTTGGAAAAGTGTTTCCACCTGATATTTCAGTGAGGAAGGGCACAAGCCAGTGCTGGTTGCCTTTCAGAGCGGCCTGCCTGGCATGCTGTGCTGCAGGCACAGACACTTGTGAATCCTACTGCTGTTCTGCCTTCTGGAGGAACAGCACTCACATTTTCCAGGGCTCCAGCTTGAATTTAGATTTTGCTACATGGTTCTCTGATGGTAACTTTATGAATCATAGTAATGGATTTTAGGCCACTGTGTTGTCATGCAGTTATTGATAGATGTAGAGTCATGGAGATGTGCAATGAAGTCAGCTCACAAACAGAAGCTTCAGAAGCAGGAAGGCAGATGGATATCTCACTGATGGAAAGAAAGATTTCATCCAAGAGGTAGCAAGTGCTTATGCTTCTGTGACAGAACAACAAAATTTGCATAGCACAGTCTTTCAGTCTCAAGATATATTTGTTTTCTCTGGCACTTCTGTCTTTTTAATTTGTATATTGTATCTATATCTTGTGTATATTGTATCTATATCCATGTATTTATTTTTCAACCCTCATCATGATTTCTAAGGATCACGTAAAAAGCTGCTATACTTGCTGCCATTGACCTAATTTTCCAAGATTTTCGTGTTTAGATTTTTTTTATTATTGTTACAGATTGATAGAAGCAGTAGCCATTTATGAATTTTATGCAAAAGTCTGTTCCAATTAGCCAGCATGTAACTGTGTCCTTTTGACACAGTCATTGAACATGCCATTTAGCTAGGTGTATATGAATTAGTGCACTTCTAGGCACGCTTGTTATTTTGGTTTTAATCTGCTTGACCTCTCTAATATTGGTATAAGAATGTCTCAGCATGAATGCAGTGTAAGTTGATACTAAACAGATTAAACCTGATCAATGAAAAGGCACCCACAACCAAATAAGAAGTATTACAAATACTTGAAAATAATAATTCTAAAACACGAGAAAAGTAATGCTCTCCAAGGAGCCCTGAGGATGAACATAGTAAATAAAGGAAGAGCTGTTTTACATGCTACTGTAGTGTTACAGTGTCTGTGGTAGAATGAGAAGAGTTGGGGAATAAACTGCAGAGATATTGTATCTTATACCTTTTATAAGATACTATATCTTGTTTCTGCTTTTCTCAAAAAGAATAAAAGTCATTTTGTATAAATTTTTAGGTCGTTTGGTTCAAAATACTGCTTACTAATATAGGAACAGAAATTATGGCCCTGAAACCTCTCCATCAAGTGTAGGAAACCAGCAGTAATCAATGTTAAAAGCAAGGCAAAGGTAGCACAGGACACTGTTACTCTTGGTAATATACAAAATTACAGGAAGAGAATAGCAAGGAGACTACTTATTGACTACATAGTGGCATATTAATGAGGATTTTGTACGTCTGGTATGTCTCTGTAAGCTGTGTAGGAACATTTTTCTGTTGATTAGATTCAAGTGTTTTAGTTGAACAAGGGCTAATGCATTTGTCCTGCATAATCTCTTCTCAGTGATGTCTGCACTTCCACAATGTAGTAAAAATTACAGTCAAAAGTTATGCACAAGAAAGATTTTTACTTGTAACCTCTTTGTCCTGCCATGGTATATAGCTTTGCCAGCAAAATAACTGCCTTTGTTTGCATGTCCTTTCTAAGGAACTGGTCACCTGTGCTAGGGCAAGGAACATTCTGCTTTTCAAACAAACCCTGAGAATTGAAGAACATTCAGCTCTGCCTGTCCTTGGTTGAATTGCAAAAAGTGATTTATACTTCAGCAAGGCATGGAAGTAAACAATAAATAGCTTTTAGCTGGCATGCTTTCTAATTTTGATTCCCATATATAAAAATGTAACAATGAAAAACAGCATTTAGAATAAATCTTTTATGACCATTTGTGTGTGGTCAGGGCAACTCTTGCTCTCTAATGTCAGTAGAGGTTTTGCTGTTGTCATTGAAGATAGTATGGTTAGCCCTTTCGTTATTAGTGAAAGCAAATGTAGTACACGTGGGCTAATCTATGCTTTGTTCTCTATATACACACTATGATACTTGACACAGACAGTGGTTTTTCCTTTAATCAGGGGGTGTGTTGTAAATGTAGTTTTGTTTCAGGATTTTGGTTTGTGTTAATTTGGTGTTGGCAGATCAAAGAGGGAGAGAACTGAGACAGCACAGCCTCATTGCAAACCAGGGGTTAACTATGAAGGTCTTACACAAACTTCAGTCATCAGTTGAGTGGTCATAATCCCATTGGTTTCAATGCTGAAAAATATCATGTAGCAAAGATAAAGTTTATGCTTCACTGTTTTCCTGAAGCAAGATCATCATAATTAAGGCCTTAAAGAATACATGGACATAGCTATATTATAAGTGGAACTTCAGCTTTACTTGTGTCAGCTTAATTTATTTTGTCTCAGCACTTTAATTAGGCACTGTATCCATGATTGAGCAAAATGTTTAAGCTTGTGCCTAATGTTAGATATATGAGCCTAGTGGTAAAAGTTGAGTGTGTGCTATGCAGCTAAGTTAGGGCTGAAATGATTCCATCTGGGCCATATCTTAGCCCAATGATTTATACTGAAAAGGGCAACTTTTTCCACAAATCTTGCCATGGTAGGGTTTCATTTAAATTTTGATATATCTACAGGTTTACAACAAGTATCTGCATTTGCACTGGTGTTGGTTAGACTTGTGAGTCGTGCTGTGTTGCAATACTTTTCTGCAGTGAAATGCCACAGAGCTTGATAGAGCACAGAGACTTCTCCACAGTTTTATGTTTACTTCTCCATGTAGATGCGTTTGCATCCTTTAGCACCTGAGCTGGCATCTCTTTCCTACATCTATATATCACTTGCCTGCTGTGTTTGCTCTTCAGCACCATTTTAATTATTAGGCTAAGCAGATGACTGAAAATGAGAAGAGGTAACAGTGGTCATCCCAATGACAACTGCCTACCAGAGACTCTTTTTACTCTTGGATGCTGCCTTTCACTTGCTCATCTTTCACTTGATTTCATAGCTGGTTGAACCATAAAGGCAGACAACAGCAGCCTTATTGAAAATTTAAGCTTTTGAAGAGACAGGTTTTCACCTTGTTGGTGTTCAAAGTCATTGCTTAGCTTTGTCCCTCTGTCCATATAGCCAGAGGCCACATAGCCATATAGCCAGGGGACATATAGCACATACTTTGCTGCTTGTAAGCAGAGATGTCACAAAGTTAAACATTGTGTGCTGTCTGTTCCTTTGTGTGTCATTTATTTGCATGTCAATTCTTTTTATTGATGTATTTTTTCAAACAGGCTTAATGCACAATGGATTACTTTCTGACTTCGGATTAGTATCTGTCCTAGCTGTGGGTCAGTAAAACACACACTCTGGTTGTTTTAAGTACCTGACCATGAATGGGAGGTCCTGTAGCACGAGCTGCCAGACTACAGGTCTTCCTTATGGACCTGGGGCAATCAGCGGACAGCAGATCTCACCAGTGAGAACTCATGCGGGTGCAACCTGCCCATCTTCACATAGCAGCGCCCTAAGGTCAGCTATTGGAAACTCAACTGCCAGCCAACACCCAAAGATGCCCCTTGGAGGAGGGATTGCTCCTCCGAACACCACTGACAGCACTATCCACCTTCCCGCGCTGAGTCCCAGGAGACACGGGGTCACAAACGGAAAGCCTCTCTTCCAAGTCCCACAGCTCCCAGGACTGCCAGCCCCACAGGCTTTAAAGCCCATACTGCAAGACTTTGGAAATATCTTCTCCCCAGGCACAGGTAAAGGTAAGAGTCATTTTTTCTATTGCTGTTCAGCAGTGGCATTTCTTATCCAGTATCATGTATTGGTATTGGTTTTACTGGACAGAGTCTTCTTTGCCTCTCTTATGACTTTAAAAGAGAAAATACTGAAACAAACATGCTGATGTTTTCCACTATCACCATTTATTATTAGATAACTCCTAGCCATTTTGTGCTAAATAGTAGTTGCTCAGAATCACTGGGTTGATCTTAAGATTCCTTGTAAATGATGGAGGCTGCCTTTGCTTTGCTAATCTGACCTGTCAACTCATCAAACCACCACTTTGTGTTCAATGGATTTTATGAGCACTGCTGGAAATACTTCTTCCTGGATATGAATATAGCTTCCTGTTGGTTGCTGACAGCTGCTTGTTGATGGAAGCAGAAATCTATTTATAGTTAATAGGGTCCTTAGGTTGGACAAGTTGTAAAACCCATGGAGCACATCTTAACTATAGGTTTGCAATTAATTTTTGGCAACTATTGTGTCAGAGAAAAGTGCGACATTTTCACAAGGTTTGGAGGCTACTCCTGTGTGAGTAAGTTCTTGTTGATCACAGATTTACCTGACTGTCTACTCTAGTGTCTACAAGGTCAGACCAGAACAGTAAGTTTTGAGTTCTTGTTGGTTCTGGTCATGCTGGAAATGAGAGTACAATTTTCAAAGATTTTTGGTAGCTTCCTTTCAGAACTCAGCATATGTGTACAAAGGACTGAATGGATAGAAGAAAAAAAAAAGATGTTTTAAAATATTAAGAAAAGCTTCTTGGTGAAAGCACAGAAAGAGAAGACAAAGATTTCTTGTTTTATTCCAAGTGGGTTCCTTCTCGCTATTTTCCTCTCTGTCTTCGCTGCTCCTCTTTGAACATTTCATAAGTCCATCCTTATTCAGCAAGGCACTCAGGCTTGACACCAGTAGCTTTTTAGAACATGTTGAAAATTAACTGCACGTTCAAGTGCTTTGCTGAGTCAGGGCGGTAGTAATGTATACACATACTCACTGGGTGACCTCTAAGATCACCCATTAGGTAATGCCAGTGGGGATTATTCATAGCATCTGACTTTAAGCCTCTGTTATCGGCAGTGAAGAGAGGAAGACTACTCACACTATGAGCTATGAGGGAGCTTTTCTGTCTCTATTTCAGTACAGGCAGAGCCCGATTCCTATTCTTGGCAAAATGTTATGCCTAGGAGCAGGGGATCTATTATAGGAGATATCTAAAACAGCCCTATGGAATATATTTTGGAGAAGTATATATATATTTTGGAGAAGAGCACAACAGATGAAGAGAACATCAATTCATTTATTGACCCTGGGACAAATCAGATTTGATCTGCAGTTGCTGACCACTTCATTCTTGGTTGTTAGCATTTCCATCTTTCTCCTTGGACTGCTCAGCAATCGTGTGCATCAAGTAGTGTGCTGTTTTGTTGGAAGGAGAGTAGACAGCGCAGCTGAAGGACTTACATTAGGATTTTTGTTTTGTACAAACTGTGCTGATTTGATATCTTGGGCCTGAATAACCCGAGAAGGGGAAGACTGTGATGTCTGCAGCATAACAACTGGAAATATATGTAGTGGGGAAGATAATGGAATAGGCTGTGGGAGGAAGAGTATGGGGGATGCTAGTGGACATACACGTCTTTCCCAAAACCTGCTTCAGATGTTAGTTTTGTAATGCGACAATGTGGGAGGGTTAGTAGATGTCCATAAACTCTTTGGATACATCCCCTTGCCCTCTTTACCTCTTTCCACTACCTATGGCTCTTCTTTTCTCCAGTAGAGATGTTTTTTCACTATTCACACGGCAATCTCGTATTATCCTATGAATGGATGTGGTGTATGTTGGGTTTTTTTATACTTTAGAGCATTGCAGAAAGCCTAAAGATAGGCAAAAAGACAGTTACCATGGAAGAAGAAGATTTCATAGTCTTCAGATAATACAAAGTCTAGATCATTCTACTATTTTGATTAGGATTAGCAGTTCTGAACCTCTGAAATCTTTATGATCAGTAGGAACAACTACAGAGCTAAAGATTATGCATATTGGAAATATGTCCACTGCAGAAAAACTGTCTCACACATAGTCATGTCTAAATGATTTTTTAAAACTTTGAACTTTGCTAAGGTGTATGGTATAAGCCTCATAAAATAAGCCTATAAACTTGTAAGATGTATTGTTTATGTATGTGCGTTTTTTTTTTTTTTTTTTTTTTAGATTTCATTCTCTTCTAATGCTTGGTACATAAAGGAAAAAATATCCTTCTCTATCCAGTTATTTTAGTTAATCCTTTATCTCAAGAAAACAATAAGCACTCTCCTTTTACAGTTGTCTAAGCATCAATTATAAAGGTTTGCTATATATAATATATATTAACTTTAGAACTTATGGAATAGTAATAGTAGCAAGATAACACAGCAAAGTGACTTGTTGGCATTTTGGAATATTTCCCCTTCACTTTTTGAATACTGGTTATCAGTTCTAAAAAGCAGAGGCTTATGTGCAGGACAATCAAAATGAGCTGAATATTGCGCATGAATCCAAATGTGTGCATTGTTTTCTGAAAAAAAAAAAATTATGTTATTTTATGTTATTTTACATTATTTTATTTTTATTTGGACTGAAACTGATGGTGAAATCACAAAACAGGGATAGAAAAAAGTGAGATCAGGAAGCATATTGCCAGCAGGTCACAGGAGGGAATCCTGCCCCTCTGCTTAGCTCTGGTGAGGCTGCACCTGGAGTATTGGGTGAGTTCTGGGCTCCTCAGGACCAGAGGGATGGGGAGCTTCTAGAGAGGGTCCAACATAGAGTGACAAAGATGATTAAGGGGCTGGAGCAAATATGAGGAGACTAAGCAAGCAGGGCTGGTTTAGCCTGGAGAAGAGAGACTGAGAGGGGATCTTATCAATATGTACAATATGTGAGGGGATAAGGTAAACAAGATGGGCCTAAATTCTTCTGGATGGTGGCCAGTGACAGGACAAGGAGTAATTGTTGCAAATATATATATACAGGAAGTTTCATCTCCATATGTGGGAGAACTTCAAAACTCACCTGAATGCCACACCGTGCCACGTGCTCTATGTGTCCCTGCTGGAGCAGGGGAGTTGGACCAGATGATCTCTAGAGGTCCCCTGCATCAACTATTCTGTGATTCTGTTAAAAAAAAAAAAGTTCTAAAATTTAATATTTAGTATATCTACTTTTTAGACATGTATCTGAATAGGTTTTCCTTTCTTAGGAATCCTAGTAGCTGTATTTGTTGTTTGACCTATTTACTGATATACATAATCAACAGTGTTGTGTGTGTGAGCTGGATTCTGTTCAGCAATATTCTGAGTGGTCTCATGTAGTGGAAAAAAATTCCAACTCTTCTTGAAAAGAACAGATAATTCCTGACAGAGTCAATACATTCAACATCTGTTGTGGTTTCTCTTACCCTGTGATTGAAAATGTTTTTTTGGAAAGTCAATCAGAGGTACTGAAAACAATCGTCCCTTGGTGGATTAGATGATAGATTGCTGAATGAAGTTGCAGGAGTGGTTTAGGGGAAAATTTCTTTCCCCAGGTGTTACCTTGTAGCCACCGCTGAGGTCAGGATCCTGCTAGGGCATCCTAGGTCTCAATCACCATGACTATGCTTAGGCATTTTTTGGATGTTTGTTCTGCTCTTCAAAGCAAGTTTTCTTGCCCAGTCAGTCAGACTCTTACCTCGTGACTTTCAAGACACTTGGATTTGGTGGGTGGTGACTTTTTGTTGTGATTGAAGTTCTCTGTGGACAGTGGAGGTCATCCAACTGCTGCAGCTTCAGATGGCACTCCTGTAGTCTGGTGGAGACACCACGTGGGCAGCACTGTCCTTGGTCATCTCTGTTAGAGGCTCGTGCTTTCCACTGGGGTGTCTGGGAAGACCTTCTCCACTGTGAGAGGTGACACTGGACACAGCGCAGAATGCCGGCTGAGGAGGTTAGTTCGGTGGCTGTTTGCCCCAGCTGCTGTACCAAAACCTAAGGTGTCAATACGTGGGGGAACCTCTTGAAACTGTGACACGGCGTGTGTGAAATGGGGCAGAAAGAAGCAAACATGCGTTTTTTTAGTAAAAAAAGCCTTCCAGATCTGTTACGGAAGACTGTGCAGATAGGCATAGACCCATTTTTTCCTCCTTTCCAGGTCCATGGTTTAGACAGCAGCCATCATTCATTCCTGTGACTCCAAGAGTTTTACAGTAGTTCCTTCACAATAATTATGTATTTAATTTCGTGTTGTAGTTTTCTTACAAATGTTACAAGCTGTCTGTAATTCTTTTCTAGACTAGTGGATCATTAGCTAAGGCTCACCTGTAAGACGAGCATGCTCACTCCGTGAGATGACTAAGGCTCTTCTTTGTCACGAGAAGAGTTGTCAAGCATGTTAAATAACACGGTGGGATGGTTTTAACTTTGTCAGCTGGCTCTGTGAGAAGGAGCAGCTCTCATAGTGTTAAACTGTGTGAGAAATGTGAGCTTGGTCAGGAAGGTTCGTTTGTCCCTGCTGCCTCAAGAGCCCCGTTGTGAACAATAACTGCACAGCTCTGTGAGGAGTGTTATGTGCAGAAGCGTTAATCAGTAAGCAGCCTGAGCCACACTTGAAATCTCTTTTACCTAGCTAATTTTGCTGTGTAGTACTGTTGCTTTGTATGTCAGCTGATGCAAGCTGGGAAAAAAAGTTCATTAGTATGCTGTACAGCTCCTAGCGCAGAAAGCTTGACTCAGTCTTGTTTTCTGGTGTGGTTGTTTTCATTAATCTATTCTCAGCAGTTTTTAAGCCTGGTCATTGACACTGTTTAGGTACAGCGAAGTGATTAAATTATAATGATCTCAGTTGTATCCAGCATGACAGATTTTCCAGCTTTGCATATATGCTTCAGCAGCCTTTCATTGCTTGAAAAACAAGACAAGACTCCTTTGCAGGCAAATCATTAATGGCAGTGCTGGCGACTGCCTGGGATGAGTGTGGTGCAGTCGGTGGGGCCGGACTGTGATGAGTTCTTCTGTCAGGTTTGGGTTTCTCCAAAAGGGCAGCACTGAAAACATTAAAAACCCTGAGTTTAGTTCTGGAATTTGTTGTTTGAGTTGGATAAATCAACCCTGGATGTCAGTCCTGATGAGATCAACAAGTGTTTGCTGTGGTGTTTAATTTACCTGTAATCAGATATGCTTAAAGTACACTTGTATAAAGTATACATAGGTACATACGCTGATGTCTTTTACCTACAGCACTACATATGTCTGTTGCTAGAGGTTCTTTTGCAGAGGTTATTTCAGGTTTATTTGTTTTTTTTCCATCTGTCGTATTTCAGGCATGGCTCAATTCCTGAACATAAATGATGTTCAAGGCAACTCCTGAGCATAAGTGATGGAAGGCCATGATTTGCATGGACCTAAACCCTGTACATGTCTTCATTCAAGAATCTTCTTTGTCAGAAGTGTTCAAAATTTTGTTTAAGAATAAAGTACTTAGTGAAATAGAAACAGGCAGTGATAATACAAAATACGTTCAAGTAAGTGTTTATAAAAGTACTGGCAGCTTACAAAATTCCCTCCAGAGTGTTAGACCTAATGCCATAAAGGATCCACTTTTACACTGCAGCTATAAAATCCCTCAAGAGTATTAGGCATACTGTCAACTCTTACCCATTCCGAGTTAAGAGTTTATCTTTTTTCTATATTCAGTTCTATGCCTTTACCTCATGGGCCTGGACAGGGCACTTCCACAACTGCAGTTATCCAAAGTAGAGCATAGCAAAATAGCACACCCCAAGCTTGAAGTTTTACACTTGAAAGTTGTTCAGAACTATGTCCATGCTCAAGACATTTACATTTACTCTGTTTCTATTTTTTTCATGCATAATTTTTTTTTAATGTTTATACACTGTTTTGAGTTATGCATCTGGAATGTGCTTTATTCATAGCAAATATAAAATTCATTTTGGGGCTGCATGTGCACCTGCAGGGATTAGAGGCAAGGATGTCTGCCTCTGTATGGAGGAGAAGGGAGTGAGAAAACTCTATGGTGCATGTTTAGTCGTGGATGTGGCTTTTGCAGATGCGTTTAGCTTGTGTGAATATTACCATGTTACGTTAATACTGTGTTCTTCTTCAACTATACTGCCTTTTCAGGCAGTCCTGTAACATGATGTTCACTGTGGAACTGTGTTCCTTTATCTGGACCTTGATGCTACAGAACTGTTTGGAGAAAATGTCAGGGAAGCCTGCCAAGCTGCCTGCTTTGGTTTAGCTTCTGCTTCTGCCCCAAAACAGGGGGTAGAGAGCTGCTATCGTGAGACCTTTGCTATATGTATGAAGAAAAAATGATGTTTCCTTGACCTTGCCGAGTTCTGGTAAGGCTGTAATTGCTCAAAACCCCACCAAAAGGAGAAGCTGTCTGCATCAGTGAGGTGTTTTCTCTTTTTGTTTACAGCTAGTTTTACTGCCACTGAATTTGATAATTCCTCTGCCACTGCATTTGATAGATCTAAGATAATTGCTATGACTTTTTCTAAAGGACCATGCTTACGGGTTAGAGCTGCTGCTTAGCTTAGACAAAAGGCTGCCGCGAAATGTATCATCGGACCTGTTTCTGACGGGATTATAAATAGTGCACCCATATCCCTTTGCTGTATTTCTCCTCTGTTTATCCCTGCCAGGGTAAATTCCATCTCCAACCACCTAGGTGTTTACAGGCTGCATCACTTCATATTACATGAACCAGAGCAGCACCTCCTTCACTGTGGGCTGTGAGAGTGTGAACTGAGTATTCAGCGGACCAAGATGTGCAGGTGCCTTGGACGGGACCAGGAATGCAGGGACCCTGGTATAAAAAAGTATGCTGTTGTCAAAAATGACCACTGGCATGGTATGATTTTTTTCAGGTTTTTGTTGCAGTATTTGTTGCACTGTATTAAAATACAGTGGTTGATGGAATGCCTGCAGTGAATAAATAATTGGGAGGACTTCTATCTCTTGAACAAACAACAACTTTTTAAATGTGTTGTAAAAGATACCAAAACAGACACAACAATGTGAGATTCCTGGTGGAGTTTCCTGCATTGTGTTGCTAGGAACCACAGCAGCCAAATGTGGCTTGGCTGAATAATCATTATTGAGTTTGCTGTTTTACAAGCTAAATCACTTTTAAATGATGAGATTATACTCCTGCATTCATCAGTGACAGCCTGGATTCCTCTGCTGGCTCTTTCCAAATTTAGTTGTGAAGCTTCTAGGTGGGATCATGATTACCTAGTTTATCTTTGATTGATTCGCAAAAGCATTAAGCACTTTTTGTTCATTGTACTGGAATGAAATCTCAAACATGCCTAAAGGGAGAAATATTTGGAGACTTGAACAACCAGAGAAGGCTGTTGTCTACCTTTTATCATCATGTTTGTAGAGCTAAGTCAAAAACAGTCATTTTTTTTTTCCTGAGTGGATGTTGGTGAAGTCCTTGCTTTCTGTTGACTAACGAGAAGTATAAGAAATAGGACACATAGTGTCTTGAGTTTTTGGGATACATTTACTACTGAAGCTGATGAATTGTTTCTGAGAGTTGGAAATCAGCTCCAGAAGTCCCCCCTAAAAAGGAAATGAGGGAAATAAGAGGAGGATGAAAGGCAGGAGGTCATGGGGCATGGCCAGATGAAGCATCATAGCAGCAAAGAATATATCAGTGAGTGAGCTTTTTCCTTCTCCTATCAATTTACCTAAGCCTATTATGACACCTGAAGTTCAGTGCATGCATACAGATAGCATGTATTCAAGTAAAATTCCCCAGCAGTCCTTCAAGAGAAATTTAGTTATTTTGACTAAGCAGTAATGAGATATCTGTTACGTGAGGCTAGGATTTTCTTGCACTTCTTACAGTATAGTAAGAAGAAAAAAAGACCTGAGTAACTTGTCTTCCAAAATAATGTGATGAAAAATGTAGTCTTAAAATCATAAGTCAAAAAGTAGTATTGAAACTAATTTGTATCTACCAGTGGAATAGAAGTCAAATGAGTTGCTTGAGCAAGGAGCTGAGAAACAGGAGAAAGATTGACAGTCTATTTTGCGGGGTTTTTTTGAAGATATAAGAAGAAAATGCTGAGCGTTTCCTGATTTAATCACTTGATTCTGCCATTTATCTCCCTTGAGACTACAATCTCAAGGGATATCTTGGGCAAGTATTCCCTACTGTAGGCCCACATAATATCCACTTGGGAAGATCAGGTGAAGGAGTTGTGGTGGTTTTGTCAATTATCCAAATTCTGAAATGAGTGCATATAATGAAAACCATTCCCTTGAGCCCAGAGCTTGCAGTGCTGACTGAGCCCTCAAGTTTCCTCTTTGCCTGTATTTCTCAAGCAGAACTTCCCTTTAAGAAAACAAAAACAAAAATATAGCACTGCTCAAAAAAAAGAGACAATCTTTTTGTAATGACTTTTAAAAATAAACACTGGTCTTTACAGAATTATTCTGAGTGAATGTGAAAGTATTAAAGCTCTTACTATTGTTTGAAACTAAAAAACACATTTGGTTATGAATCTAGTGAGGAGTTCCTAAAGATCATAGTGTGACCAGCCCAACAACCACATTATTTGTATTATTTCTATGTATATATAAAAGATGTTAAAATATCTTCCTGATATTTAATATTCCTTTCTCACACACATTTTAAAATAAAATGGGAAAGTTATGCTCCTTTCGATCTAGTCTCAGCGCATTTTTTAGAAGATAATTTTACATAAAAAGTGATGCTGGAGTTCTAGAAACTGCCTGGGAGCCCTCCCCAACACCCTGCTTTGGCCAGGCTCCTCTTCTGGTGCTGACTCACAATATCAGAATGAGGTTCCTCAGAGGAGGAAACCTGAGTTTACCTGGATGATGAAAGCTCTGACAGTCCTGGACTCTAAACACACACTGTCCTCATTCAACCTTCTTGTGCAAACACAATTCTTGAATGTTACATGAAGATGAGAAGCTGGTAATAAAAAAGGAAAACATATGATACATATCTTCCTAATTATTGTTTATGCTTAGATCATAAGCATTCTGTCAGGCTCTACTCTCTTGCTTTAGGTATTTGGAGTCTTTTAGCATTGGAGGTGGCTTTGCTTTTTATTCGTAGAGTGCAGTACATAACATGTGTTTAAAATACACTTAACTTTTCAAAATACAGTTTTGCAGATCATGAAACTGAATTTAATTTCACTCTTAGTGAAATCCTGCGAAGGCTAATTCTTATCCTATTCACATTAAGTTCAGAGTTTTACAGTCCATTATTTAACAGAATACTGAAGAAAAAAAAAGAGATAAACAGATAATTATACGAAGAAAAGTAGGTGAGCATCCGCATATCACAACATTTTGAAAAATAACCTATGTCAGTCATGAGATCAGTTTCTGTTTGCAAAAATGACTGTTGTACTTGGGAATACAGCCTCAGTGGAAGGCGGCAGGATGGAGTCCTCAAAAATCCCATAATCTGTCTTGAACGTTCTGCTCTCATATATACAGCAGTTTGTCTCCATTAGACTAATGTCAAACTGGATATTGTTTGATTTTGCAGAGGCATGGCTGGGAGTTACATGATGGGCATGGCCAACTTCTGTGAAAGATTTTTGTCTCCATGGGATGTTTGTGTGGTTTTCCATCCTTTAGCAATGGTGTATCTGCACTGAGCAGGGCATTTGGTGCTTAAATGACCTCAACCACAAGGAATTATTTCAGTTCCTCGGACGGCACTGGCAAACACATACCCACCTTCACTTTGATTCCTCAGTATGGTTCCTCATTAATGATCCTTACGCAGTAACCAGCTTCAGGTGCCCAAGCCTGCTGATACTTCCACTGCCTCTCCAGCAAAGCAGAGCCATAGCTGTGGTTAAGAAGTCATGCTGCGAAAATCAGCTTAGGCAAGGACAGAGCTGGAGCTGGGCTTGTCTTTTATGAGGTCCCCGCGATTCAAGTGGTCTTAATCCTCCCTCTTATTAGCCTGGCTTTGTGGAAGGTGGATAGACACACTTTAACAAGGAGCGGGC
The DNA here is from genome assembly GCA_034781795.1 of Crypturellus tataupa. Lineage (NCBI taxonomy): Eukaryota > Metazoa > Chordata > Aves > Tinamiformes > Tinamidae > Crypturellus > Crypturellus tataupa. The sequence continues at coordinate 28,878 of JAWLRI010001032.1, forward strand.
TTTTTTTTTTCCCCTCCTTTTTTCTGGTTGCAACAAAAGACCAGTGAAATTCCAATTAATTAGCACACCTCGGGCTAATAAAAGAATAAAATTGAAAGGAAAATGTGCAAAGCTTCGAGAGGAGTGGAAGCATGTAGTGACAATGCAGGTTTTAAATATTTGTGGCTATTTGTATGATTTTCCCAGGGTTTGCCTCTTTGTGAAGGAAGGGATAAGAGCAGAAAGACAAGTGGAATGTTTTGTTTGCCTCATGATGTGTTAACATTTCAGCTTTTAAGGAATTGAAATAGGGTATTACCTGAAGAATGCTACTGGTGGTTGTCTCTACAAGTCAGTTTAAAAAAGATTATAAACAGAGAACTGCTGCAGTTTTATTATTGCAATGTATATTACGGGTCATATTTCACAGAATAAGATTATCTGTGAAGATAGCAGTAGAAATTTCTAAAGGAGTCAAAAGTAATCTTCCAAGTGGACTCTTAAGGAATCTAGAAACATAGGAAAAATTCTCAGTTGGGGAAAAGTTTTCCTGAATTATCCAGAGATACCCTTATATCCGGAAGTATGAAAATGTGTAACTCGCATATGCAAGAAAAATCAAGGGAATATTCTCTTAAGCGCGTTAAGTCCCTTCCATGAGTGGCAGAGGGCTTTTGGCCTGCCTGACTTGCCACTAGCGATCCCTAAACAACCTTAGGGATCACCTTTCTGAGCTCACTGATTTTTGAAAGGAGAGCAACAACCACTTCCCATAGATGAGACCCAGGAATGGTTGAGCTGATTGTTATGGAGATGGAATAGCCAGACATCAGCACAGTGAGATTTTTAATGATGAACAGTGTGTAAAATCTTTCCTTTCCTTTTTTTTTTTTTTTTTTTTAACAAAATATATTTGTTTAAAATGCACACAGAGAGAACAGCTTTTCCTTGTACATGGAATGACATTTGCATAATGCTTTCAGATACTGCTATTGTAGAACATCAGATTTTGATAGTGCCTTATAAGTATACTTGACATGTATATGTCAGTTAACAAGATTTTCACTTGAAGCTACAATTATATTTTTACTGAAAAGATTTTTTAAGATCTTTTAAGAACTTTTAAATGAATCTTGAAAGCCATAGCTAAGCCAATTAACTGAACATAAATTTTCTTTGAATACATACATTATGTGAGCTGTGTGCTTGTTATTTCTGCCTAGTTAAATTGGCAATTAGGATAGTATTCTCTTACAAACTTTTAAGGGAAACAATATTAAGCAAGCTCTTATTTTTAATGAGTGGAGAAGGAGAAAACTGTTCAGCTTAGAAACTCAGGTAGGGACACTGCAGTCTTAAAAATTAAAATTAGTATCCCTGAGCAGTGGCTTTAATCTGGGAAGGAAAAAAAGTTTGAATTCGATTACAAGTGACTTGTGTTCCTGTTTACATACTTCAAGAGCCAAATTCTGCAATTCTTTTAATGCTAATATTTGTCACCTGTTCTTAATTAGTATCAATATTCTGCAAGATGACATTAACTTTTCTTCTCTGCTGATCATGCTTTTCAGCCTTTTGAGGAAGTAGAAGTGGTTTACTGAAAAGCAGTGTTCAGGTATTCTGGGTTATTTGTAAAAATTAAAAAAGTCAGCTTCCCGTAGGGTTGCAATTTAACTTTGGACAAAGCCTTTATTATATATTTTTTCACCTAACAAACAGATGTGTCCTGCTGAATTATGATATGCAACAACAATGTTGCACCGATGTATTAAAATGCAGAGGGTCAGATGTGACACTGGCTGGAGGTGGGGACATCAGCCTCTTGCTCTCTATGACCCATGCAGCCTCCACTCTAGTTAGTGTCCAGGCAAAAGTCAGGAGGTAGCCCAATGATCACAACAAGAGAACACAACTTATGGGGTGAGCAGAAGGTATGTCACAGTGCTGCATTGCTTCATGAAGCAGTGAAGTCTTTCCAATAACAAAGCTGTACATAGCCATGGTTGCACTTGATCCTTAGCAAATAGCATCACTAGCAGAAATTCTCTAAAACGCTAAGAATATTGAGACAACAGGAATTATCTACTCTGAGCATCTTCTAATTAAAGTTACAGGAGAAAAAAATTCAGGAATCTATAAGAAAGAATACTCAGCATGCATTTCTAACCTACTGCTACTGCAGGCCTGATCGATAGGCATTTTTGCAAAGTGTTTTCTTGTTGCCCCTCTATAGGCTGCTTGTGCATATGAAGATGTTGCACCAGTTCTAGTTTAGCGCAAGTGCGGCAAAAGTTAATTAAAAAATTAAAGTAAATTAATACTTTCAAAGATGATATCTTCCAGCAGATAAAACTTGCTTTTCAGTGTCCTTGTGGTGATTCATTAGCACATTGTAATCCCGCATGGCAATCAGATGGTATCAGAGAAGAAATATGCCCAAAATGTCTGAGTTAATGAACTTTATTTTGCAGCTGAGTGCAGTAACGTTTAAGAACTGCTTTTATCTCAAGCAAAACAATTTATCAGCATGTTTTAACAATATTGGTTTTTGGTTTTCCAGTTAAGTAGTAATACTTTCGAGTCAGTTGAGAAAAAACAGTACATGCACTCGTATTTGTACAAATACATGTTGCGTCTTCATTTAGGTCCAATCCAAAGAGTAATCTTCCAAATACCTGAGGGGAGAATGTAAAGAGCATGGGCCCAAACTCTTCTCAGTGATGCCTAGCAACAGGACAAGGGATAATGGGTACATGTACCTATACAGAAAGTTCCACCTCCATGTGAGGAAGAGCTTCTTTGCTGTGAGGGTGCCAGAGCCCTGGCACAGGCTGCCCAGAGAGGCTGTGGAGTCTCCTTCTCTGGAGATCTTCCCAACCCGCTTGGATGCCGCCCTGTGCCCCGTGCTCTGGGTATCCCTGCTGGAGCAGGGGTTGGACTGGATGATCTCTAGAGGGCCCTGCCAACCTCAACCATTCTATGATTCTGTGTGAAATATCACAGCAACTGAAAGATGTTATCTCTAATTTCACTGTACTCCTCTATTGTCCTTTCCCATCCATTTTGAGGTTATTCATAGTTTTCTTTCTAATTGTACTGTAATGACATTCTAAGGAGCTGGCCAAGAATAATATTGAACAGGTGAAATTGTCTTTTCTTTTTCTTTTATTTTCTACCATTTTTTTTGCACTGTTAGATATATTTCCATAACTTTGCCAGTGGAGTTGCCCATGATTCATACCATTTTTAAAAAAATATAAGGCTTTCCCAGTGTATTCGTTTTTTTCAGAACTCTAAGTTGAACAGCTGACCTAAGTTTAGTGGATAGAAACTTATTAGAGGTTATTATGGATAACTCCAATACCATAGATAAGTGATAATATAGGGCAAAGACGTAAAGTTTGTTTTCTGTAATAGGACAGCACACAACATATAATGTCATAAGAAGCACAAGAGGTGGCAAATCACTTTAAGAAAAACCAAAAACTCATTCCACTAATTTCACAGACAATGACTAAGGAGTTACTTATGCAGCTAAGAGATTTATATTTTAGTCTAGTTAAATATTTACCTGTTTGTGCGGTGGTTAACTGATAACTTCTTTATGCAAAATAAGATATCAAAGTAACTTTCAAAAAAACTTTCAAAGTAGTTTTTTAATTAAGGGAAGAGGATCTTCTTAATAGAAGTAAAAATGTGTTAATATGAGCTATTATAAATGCAGATCTAATTGAAAGTATTGTCTTTGTGTTACTAAGTGTGCTTTCTCCTTGAAGTTTCCCCAGCTAATCTATTTTATAGTGCATTTGTACTTTGGTCATTAGAAAGTCATATTTCTGCAAATTCAGTTCCACAGAATTAGATGATCTCATTCCTGGGTGCCTTAAACCAACCAAGTTAATTACCTGCAAAGCATTGTTTTCTGAAGTCAGTTCTGGATAATTTTTAGCTTGATTCCACTTGAAGGGAGACATTGTTTTTCATTGTGCTTTGCCAGTCTCTTTTGTCTCACCTCAGAGTCACTGAAAATACATGCTTGATTACTTCATACAAGTGAATAATAAATAGTACTGGAAATTAGTACAAGCTAATTTACCAAGGGCTCTCTAATAGTAAACAACCTTTCCAAGATTCAAAGTGTAGAGAGCTTTTGCCGTGCATAGATAGTTTTTTTTCTCATAATACAACGCGGTCATATAATTCTGCTCCGTATATTTCCTACAGATTATTTTTCTTGATTGTAAAGATTAAGCTTGTGCAAACATTTAAGAATATGGGAATTGCCAATATTACTCAGATTAATGGTCTATTTAATTCTCTGAGTGGCCACTGCCAGATGCTTTTGGAGGCATTTTTTTCCTAACAAAACATTGCTAACAAAG
>JAWLRI010001032.1:33248-48063 GCA_034781795.1 Crypturellus tataupa
TGAGCTAAGACTCAAAACAGCAAGGTTAAAAATTCAGAGGTTAAAAACAAATGGATTTATCTATATTTACTTCCTGGTTTATGCTCTTTAGCATCCCAGTTTCAGATTTTTCTCTCTAACTAGAGTCACTTATTATTATTTTTATTTTTTAAACAAAATGAATGTCAAGACTGTTTCTCTTTAGTGGTGTCTCTCCGGGATCAGTCCTTGGTCTAGTCCTGTTAAATTTATTCATCAATGACCTGGATGAAGGCACAGAGTTCTCTCTCAGCAAGTTTGCTGATGATACAAAACTGGGAGCAGTAGCTGGACAAACTGGGTAACTGGGCAGAGAGAAAACCTCATGAAATTTCAGCAAGGCCAAGTGCACAGTCCTGCACCTGGGGAGAAACAACCCTAGACATGAGTACAGGCTGGGAACCGATCTACTGGAGAGCAGCTCTGCAGAGAAGGACCTGGGCGTCATGGTGGGCGACAGGTTGACTATGAGGCAGCAGTGTGCCCTCGTGGCCAGGAAGGCCAATGGGATCCTGGAGTGCATTAAGAGGAGCGTCTCCAGCAGGTTGAGGCCCCTCTACTCAGCCCTGATGAGGCCACATCTGGAGCACTGTGTCAAGTTCTGGGTCACTCAGTACAAGAGGGATGTGGAGCTGCTGGAGAGAGTCCAGCGCAGGGCCACGAGGATGATCAGGGGCCTGGAACATCTGCCCTATGAGGAGAGGTTGAGGGAGCTGGGTCTGTTCAGTCTGGAGAAGAGAAGGCTGAGAGGGGACCTGATCAGTGTCTATAAGTACCTCAAATGAGGCAGTGAGGAGGATGGGGCTGGCCTCTTTTCAGTGGTGGCCACTGATACAACTAGAGGAAAATGTCAGAAATTAAAGCATCAAAAGTTCCACAGGAACTTAAGGAAAGTTTTTTTAACAGTGAGGGTGACAGAGCACTGGAACAGGCTGCCCAGAGAGGCTGTGGAGGCTCCTTCTCTGGAGATCTTCCAACCCCGTCTGGATGCCACCCTGTGCCATGTGCTCTAGGAGACCCTGCTGGAGCAGGGAGTTGGACTAGACGACCTCTCGAGGCCCCTTCCAACCTTAACCATTCTGTGATTCTGTGATTCTTTAGTGTCTACATAGTCTACTATCTTTCATAATATTTGCAATAAATATCTTAATCAGGCAATTTTTTGAGCCTCAGTTTACCAACTAGCTTATACTCTGAAATTCCAGATTGAATCTTGTACCGAAGTTGATCATACCTAATCCAAATTGTAAGAGACTTATGCATAGTTCAGCGGTAAGCCTCAAGGTCTCTCAAAAGACCAGATCCAGAGATGGGTTGATCCTGCATTAACAGAGGAATTTAGACCTGACTTTCTAGTGTGTCTCTTTTATTTTCCTTTGAAGCTCTATTTTAGCATCTTTATTTTATAAGGGAATATTCAAAGGTGTATGGTTGGTGTCTCCAGCTAATATTCAGTGGTGCCTCTTAACTGGCTTCAGAAATTACAGGAAAGGAACTGGGTTCAAGAATACAGGGTACTAGCTCCCTAATAGTCATTTATCCTGCAGGGTGTGATGGCATGTGACCAAGACCTAAGGGATGCCTGGGGCTGCAGTGTCCAAAAGATTGAGCAAGTTGTGCAAAAAGGTAGAAGAACATTCAAAAGGACCATAGTGGCTTATAGTTTGGTCTATGTGAAGAATAAATTGACACAGTCTCAACAAATGTTCTTGATCTGCGGTAGCCTCTTTCAAATGTTCAATTTTTTTCAATGTCCTCTTTTGAGCATGTTTTTTTTTTCACCTGTTTTTGTAAATGCAAAATCTATACAAGATGGGAAAAATGCAAAACATTAAAACTGATCATTTTTAAAGCTCTGCCTACTACACAACAGAAAACAAACAAACAAAAACTTCTGGAGAAATCACCTCTTTCCTCTTTTTTTAATTTCTGGGTGTTCTAACAATAAAATCAGGACAGATGTTCAAATGAAACTATCATTTTTAGTAAATTTATTTCATTCTGACTTAGTTATTGCAGAATCTATTGATGTAGCAGATGATTGAATTTGATCTGGTATTATATATTTGGCATGTTTATTTCAGAACATCAAAAAATTAGAACTTTTTTTTGCCTTTTTTTTTGTTTTATTATCATTCTATTGTGTATCATTTTCACTGGAAAAATGGTCTATATTTACAAAGGTTATGTAAAGTAGTTTCATGTTACAATATGAATTTGTTGCCAGAATTAAGAAATTGTTAGTCTTGGCTATTGAAGGAGACACAGAATTTAAGTATTTCAATCAATATCTGCAAGAGGAAAACACATTAAAAATGTTTCATATTTTGGACTCTCCTTCAGAAAGAAGAGAGTGATAAGAATAAGAAGATTTTGTACAAAATTCTCTTCAGTCTATTTAATTCTGTTTTTCTGCATTCTTTGTATGTTTTTCAGAAGAATGCAGTGAAATAATTTTGCATATCATAGATGAAGGAAGCATACCTATTAACCAGCTGTAGAGTAAGGAGAAAAATAAGCAGGCTAAGAAATAGGAAGGGAATGGATTAAAATATTTCCATAAGGCATTTTTAGTGTTTATAGCTGTTAAATATTATTGTTAATTATTAATAAAGTATAATCTTAATTTGTACATAATATTTTTATATGGAATACACAGCATACTACTTAGTTAGGATCGATTCCACCTCATCTATTATCTTGTCTTTATCTATGCACTGACCTTAACTTTTTAGGCCATAGGTCAATGGTACAGCTAAGCCAGACAGAGGACTCCTCTGACACAGTCGCTATGTGATGCCAAGTGCTGATCCAGCACATGATCCTTCTGCCAGTTCAAATTTATTCAACCCTTTTCTGAGAGGTGGCCTCTTCCTAGCAGGCTTACACAAAGCAGGTGTCCGTGTTCCACCTCTCCAATGTGACAGGGCATGAGGGGTGGTCATCTTGCTGTAGGTAGCTCCTGGCCAGCATGAGCTGCATCTTGTGTGCTCTGACTGTACGGTCACATGGAGCTCAGCACAAATTAATGCTGCTAGAGGACTTGCAGGTCAGAAGAGATATTGTGATAATGATAATGGTTAGAATTTTATTATTTAATGATAGATTATTTCTTTATAACCATTCTGACTTCTTCTTTTGCTTATTTATTGATTTTATTGTGGGAATAATTTTTATTTTGCCCAATAGCAGCAAATATGCATTACTGAGAAAAAGACCAAAAACTTTAACTTCCATTTCTCCCTGAGAGAAATCTGCAGGCAAATGTTTCCTAGTTTTAGGCAAATTTTATCTGTCATGCCACTGAAAAGATCTCTCCAAAATATGCTTTTTGTTGTTTTGCTGCTTTAGTGGCAAGTTAAGTATCTTTGGACTTGATCCTGGTGCATGAAATTCCCTTTTCTAAAAGTTCTTCACATTGTTCAGAGTGCTGAGGATAAGAACAGAACCTTCAATTGCATTGGAAAACCACAGAGTATTAAGGACATAACTTTCCGAGTCAACAGTTCTGGTTTTGGACCTACTCCATTTTTTGGTTTTGTTTCTGTTCTTGTTTGTTTGTTTGCTTGTTAGTTTTTTGCTTTGTTTTCCCAAGGAGCTCCTGTTCTATCATCTATAATTATCTATAATAAGTTCTATCATTTATAATCTGTGATTTCAGATTTTCATCTGGACCAATTAGTTGTCCGATAGCCTGTCTTTAAACAAAAATCAGACTAGTGCACAGCTCTTGATTTCCTTTTTTGTATCCTCTTTGGATACAATACACATAGATATTATTGTTATTATCTGAAATATGTTGGGAGTGGCTAGGTGAGAAAGGTGTTACATTGTCATACAGGAAATAATCAGAATGTATTTAGTACAATTCTATGATAAAATTGTGGTTTTATTTCAAGGCAAAGGAATAGTTTTGTATTTTATTCATTAACTGATATATTTAGGGTGTGCAAACTTCACAGCTGTGTTCTGTTTCAAATAGCAATTAGTTTTCTTATATCATGCTTCCCTATTCTTTATATACCTCAGTGCAGAAATCCCTTGCTTCAACATAATCCCTCTTTCAAAAAAATGTCTATATATTCACAGTGTATATAAGTATGTAGGTGTACTATATAGAATTTTTACTAGGATGAAAGTGTCTTTTAACTTCTTTTTATTTTTCTTCCTTTTTGCTAAAGGACCAAGTATTCATATTATTATCAGGAATACCTTGTGCTTTTTGCTTATTTTGTTGTCATTACATTTCAGCATCCTATAGTATTATATAGTATTATAGCAAGTTGCTCAATAACATGCTAGTTCAGATTGTTTCAGATTTCTTCTTACATTTGCAAGAACTGTACAAGAAAGAAAATAAAAAGCATTTTCTTATTCTTTAGATTAGATTTTTCAGCTCTGGAGAGATCAAAAAGAAATCTCACAAGCTTTTCTGGTGCTCAAAATGCTAGGATTTTTCCTAGCAATACTAGAAATTTTCCTTACATATTTGCTTTTGACAATTTCCAATCCTTCATGATAAATTTCATTCTGAGTTACTTTTCCATTTTTAATTTAGCGTAAATGGATGCTATATTTTTCATGTGTTTTCCTAAGTAAATTTACATGAGTAAATTGTGACTGTTAAAGGGCTGCTATATTTCATCTCAAGAAGTAGATTTTGGTGGTGAATCATGAGATCAGCTTGTAACATCCATAAATGAGTTTACACAATGCATTGGATACTGGTAGACTGAGGACTATATATGTGATGAATACCTATGTTGCTTAAAGTGAAAAATAGGAATTTGAAAAAAAAAGCACAGAATTCTGAAACAAAAATTAATACATCTATTTCTGTTCCTTTGTTAAAGAAATTGTATCATTTGAAATTCCTAGGTTGCAAATTTTAAAAATAATGATATTTGCTCTGGAGAAGATTGGAGGATGAGGCTTTTTTTCTTATGACTATGTGGGCCATGAGTACTGTGACTTACTTCTTTACAAAGTTGACAACTTACCTGAATCTCTTCTAAAGAAATAGCATGTGAGTTGTACAGTGGAAGTCAAAAGCAGATGAAAAATTTTTTAAAGTGATTGAAATAATTTTCATGATATTCATCTTGACCTTGCTGTCCTGCTTTGGACACAGGGAAACTAATACAAATATGGATAATGTAATTACTCATCTTGAACAGCTGTGAGAATTTGCTAGACATCAAACAACTTCCAGATCATGACCTACATTTTAACTTTTCCATCTTGTGTTTTAAGACAAAGAGATTTTGTCCTGTGACCCGAACTAGGACACAAAGTACATAGAGCATGTGCAGTGATGTTCCTTTGTAATCCCATGCTACTGCGTAAGAACTGTCAACTTGAGTCACGGCAGCAGTGATTAAAAGCAGATTGTGGTCTTCTAGAGAAGGTTGTGGATAGTTTTTGGTTTGATTCGACTTGAATTCTCTCACCAGGCATCCCAGGAATGCTGGATCTCAGCAATAAATCATTCTGATTATTACAGAAATGCACATGAGCTTCCCTACAGCAGACATACAGCAGAGGTGGTGAACTGCATGTATATCAGCAGTCCCCATTTTTATGTGGCTAATGTTAGATAGGATGGAAGGCTTGCAATTGCTAAGAGCAGTGGATTTTGGTGGTGGATGAGATTCACGGCATGGTTTTGCTCCTTTCACCTTTTTGCGTTGTTGCCCATCATCAGAGAGAGTTTCACAGTAGACTTTCATTATGGATTACTCAACTGCTCTTTGACCAAACGCATCTGACAGTGTTTTTCTGGTGACCCAACAGTCATGATGTTGGGTCTTATGCTCAAGTTGTTCAGTCTTTGCCAGCATGCCTAATTTATTCTCCTTTAAAGCATCGTTTTTCATGTATGGAGAAGGTTTTTAAATCCTTGCACAGTTCCCCTGTTTTGTTTGAACTGAATATGCTCAGTTCAAGCCTCTTGTGCTAAATGAAATATTATGTGTCCTCACCCATGGGAGATGGATACTAACCTGGCTTGTTTATTTTTAGGAGGTCTTGGTTATGGACCCCAGTACAAATCCATTGGAAAAGGCAGCTGCAACAATCTAGTAGTCACCAGCAGCCCAATGACAGTTCAACGGCTGGGACCTGTTTCTTCTCCTACTAATCAGGTCTCAACAGCTTGCAACCAGATCAGTCCTAGCTTACAGAGGTCTGTGGATGCTTCGCACCTGGGTGTACCTCCATCTGATACAAGGTCCTGAATTAATTTTTTTTCTCTTTTTATTAAAAAGAATGGAGAGTATTTTAATTCTGTTGCCATTTGAATTCAACCTTTTCTGATGATTGTAGTCACCTAAGTGATGCTCTGTTATGTCATGGGAAATTAAACACATTAAACACATAATTCACATTAGCCATAAACAGGCTGGTTTAGATAATACAAATGAAGCGTGAAATCTGTCCCCACATTTTCTATGCTTCTGGGCTTTTTTGTTAGATAAAGATTTTTCTAGGCACATAACCATGATATTCTACATAGAAAATAAACGACAGAAAATGCTGTGAGGAATGAAAGCTGATATACACCAAGTGTTAAATTTGTGGGCACAGTGACCTCGGTTTTAAACTTACCAAAGTCCTATTGGTGCATATCAAATAATGCTAATCTCAATCTATGAAAACTAAAATTCCCTGCTAATATTCGCTTCTTCTCATCAGGTACCATTTATTTTAAATTGTTTAACTGGTCAACAGAATCAAGATGATCAGATCTGTCATGATCTGATGTGTCCAATCTACACTTAGCCATCAGGGTACTGCATCTGTATTACATCTGAAGGAGGACTTGGGTGCCTTAAAATTTGTCCATTTTCCCAGCTCCCGTGGGTAGTCAAGTAAAAGTCATGGCCCTTCTATGTAAATCCTGCCTTTTTATATCACTGAACTGCATTTAATTATCTATTATTTATAAATGCTCAAATAATTCTTGAGTTTCTAACTATCAGTATTACAGACACACAAGAATGAGGGGAAAATGTTCATTTAGACAATCTCCATACAGTACAGTAAGCATATTAATGGCTATTAGTTAAACATATTTTATATAGCACAGTAGTTAAACATGTAGTGATAAAATATTCTAGCGTCACTTTGAGCTACCTGCTCACTTTTCCAGATGTGACTTCTGTTGATTGAAGTAAATTTAACTTTCTTATTTACAAAAGATGGTGAAAGCTTTTATTCCAAACACATTTTTTTACATAATTAATTTATTACAAGATAAGGAACAGTCTTGAAATGATTATGATTGATATTAAGTGGCAAAAAATCCTATTATAATCTACTGTAAAATTTGAATGTCATTTCTGTCATTTCAGTTGTGAAGACCAAGTCGCTTAGTACCCTTCATTCCTTCAAATATACAAAAATTAATTATGCTTCCTATATAAATGTGTCTTGGAAAACTATTCACGACAAAACTGATGACAGATGCAAGGACATACATTTGAAGGCAAAATCAACATGATAATATGCAGATATCATCAATTGCTATCTGCTTAATAATCATAAGTATTAGATTTACTTGTATGTTTCCAATCACTATCAGTTTACAGGATGGTATGGTAGTGTATACTCTATCAGGATTAAAATAAACATTTTGCTTTCACTTCAAATAAATATTTACTAAGGGTGAACTGGTGCTATAATTCTGGCAGTTCTGGGATCCAGTGTCTCTTTGAATGTCTTTTAATGTTTATTAATGAAGATGTTAAAAAATAAGAACTTGTTATACCAAAAATGTCAATTTCAGCAGTTTTTCTGTCAAAAGTTTTAGGTTAGATTTTAATACATAGGTTGTAAAAATACAGAATTTTGATTGCCATGAAAACACATTGGCCTAAGCTGCTGTTTTACTTTTCAAGCTTTTCAATTTATATATCCCACAAATTCATATTCTTTCATTGTCTGAATGGTTTCCCTGGGCTCAGGATGGATCACGAACTGTATTCTGGCAGCTTAGTCAAACAGATTATTTGTTGGATTGACCCAGAACAAAATGTTTCATCTTGATTTATATTGATGGAATAAGTTGCCCAAACTAGAGTTTTGCTACAGATAAGATCAGATTTTGGTATATAGCCCAAGAAGGATAAAACCTTCCACCCATCTTTCAGGAAGTTTTCCAAACAACTTTTCAGAGGAGGTATTCATGCTTCTTGAAAACAGATGTAATACTGTCATTCACTTTGATGTAAGTGAGAAAAGGACTTAGGAAAGAGCAAAGCGTTCTTGGCTGGCGAACAGAAGACATGCAAAAAGATAAGAAAATGTCTTTTAAGTCTTCTGTGCTTACTATTAAGATTCTAGGTTATACTTGGCTTTGTGGCCTATGGACTTAGAGAAAAAAACAGAAAGTAATTGCAGGAATTGCATGTAAATATTCATAAAAGAGTCAGTTCCAAACATATAACTGGTTTAGATTACAGTAAGCACTCATGTGCCGGTTAATACCATCTGAGAATCTGGCACTGTTATATCTGTCTCTTCATTTTTATATTAATTGTATGTGTCTTCTCTCTCCAAACATGCTTACTTAGAGTGAGAGCTGGGTTTTAAAGAAATGGTTTTTGTTTTGAGAGGTGGATTTTTCAGTTAAATTGACTTTTGAATTTAGATGTTATGAGTTAATGCGGTTCTTTACTGTCATGTGTATCCTTTTACATTAGTAATTAGTAGTTTTTTAAATAACCCTGACCCACTATATATGTGAATATAACTCTTCTAAGTCTTATAAGACTTGTTTCATTGATGCATGATTTTTTCTCCTACTTGTAAAAAGATGAAAATCTATTTTAAATTAGCACGCTAACACATATCTACTTAGATTTATTTTCCAGATGTAAATATATAACTTAGGAAAAAAATTAAATCCTGCTTCTTTTTTTCTTGCTCTATTGCAGACTGACCATTTGTATTTAGGGTCACAGCATACAAGTATGTTTTAATTGCTCTTTCACGGTAACAAACTGTACTTTAGCAGAGTTCATTGAAAATAGACCCAACAGCCCGAATCATTTTTTTTCACAGATAATTACCACCTTTAGATCCATATCTTATGCAAGATTGACATGACAAAGACATTCTATTATTCTCATTTTTTTCTCAATACAAATTGTATTCAGCCATGTCATTGTGATTTTCTTTAATGTTCTGTATCAAAAGTGGTGGAAGCACCACTGATTTCTGTAACAGCACATTGTACTAATACTCTGTTCAGGCAGGTTGTTTCTTAGTTTTTCTGATACAGCAGATCAACAATGTGTAGCATGGGCAGTTATCTCGGAGCAAGAAGCATTTGCCCATCTATCTCATAATTCACCCGACAAGACCAGATGTAATTTCAAGCCATATTTTAGATATTTTATGGGCTGTGTCTGTGTAGCCAGAGGATATGTGAGAGCCTCCTCTGCAATGAGAAGGTTCCCCTCCAGGTAAAAAGGCCGAAGTTGTAGCGTTTATTTCCAAAGTTCAAGCTCGATTCCTTGATCTTGTCAGGAGTCGAACAAAGACATGGGCTTTATTCTTGTGGCACAGTCAGGCCCTTTAACCAAAATCACTGCAAATCTACTTCTCCTTTTTCATCTTTTTTGACTCTTGACCACTGGAAAATACTGTAATATATCTTATAATATTTATATATATATATAATAATATTTCTTTTAGAAAAAAAATCACATAAGTAGTGTTTGCATTGGTGAGCCAAGTAATGTAACAAAGATGCCAGGAATTTTCAGCTATTAACTGCATGACTAGAGTTAAGTGTCAAAAGTTATGGACATTTCTCTTGCCAGAATGACCTGACCTAGTGTTTTCACACATTCTCTCAACCTTGTTTATCTGGTTAAAAAATAATCCATGGATGTCACAGGTGAAAAGTTGACCTAACAAACAGAATCGTGTCAAGAACAGCTGATGTGATTTTATCATTAGTGGAAATTTGGTAATTATTAGTCTATTCACCAGGAATCTCTTCTGGTCCGTAGTTTTGGGTCTGTTCTTACTCTCCTGGGTTAACTAGTGGGATGTAGATCCCTAGTGTTTGCCTGCCACCAGTATGTCAACTATGTAGTTTTATAAATCTCCACAGAAGATGCAACCACTGCAGGAGGGATTGCCATGCATATATAATTATAACTTGTTTTATTTAAGTACAAATACCAGTCTTGAGAGGAAGTGCTCATGAAAAGGTCAGGCAGTGCCATCATTTGCAGATTATTACTAGTGCCATGTGTGGTTCAAACTCTGTCTTGAGAGTGAACCTTTAATCAGATCTGCCACAGATCCTTATTTGCTGAAGCATTCTTTATACAAAAAAATCTTTTTTTTTTTTTTTAAAAAGACTTGCTACCTAGTTTATCTTGAATAGAGAGCTTATTTCCTTGTGAAGAGAAAAAAAATGGTAGAATTGCCTCCTGAAGATGTTTTCCTTAACAGTATGTATAATCGACATATGGAAAAGATGAGATTTGTTTTGTCTTTATTTTCTTTGCAGTACATAATGTATCTTTTTGAAATCTAAAATAACAAAATAAAGCTGTGCAGTAATTGTGCGTGGTTTTCCATTTGGGAAACTGAGCAAATGAGTGATTGAATAAACTCTCCACCATCAAATGATCAGATCTAGAAAAGAAACAATTTTTTAATGTACTTGATCCACCACTGAAATTCTGTGTTTCATATATAAACCACATAGAATAATGTGTCCTTTACCTAGAAGCCTCTTTTGAAGCCATGAACGAGGGACTCTTCTTTACCTTTTTTGCAGAAAACGGGGTTGTGGTAAGCTGAAGAGTCCTTTTGTTAAGCTGTACATCAGAAATTTGTGGTATAAGCTTCTTTGGAGCTAAGAATCCTAAAATTTCTGGAAATACCTGATAATAACATTCAGTTAAAAGTTTTTTTATTTGAACTAGTGCCTTGGAGGCAGATATATCATAAGATCAAAAGTAAATAAATCCCTTCAGCTGGTTCTTCTACATTATAAATTTATTTTGTTTGCTTTGTAAAGGTGGATGATCTGCAATTTATATTCTGGAGCTATTCCTGTAAAGAGGAATGATATTTTTGTGCATCATAATTGGTAATGTTGTTCAGGTTAAACATTTATTCTTTATTAATCATTTTCCTTCCTTTGTGATCATCACCAAAAATAGTACACAGTCTTGCCAAAGCACTGTGAGTTTCATGTAACGTGGGAACATTGACGCTTTGCTCTCAAAGCTCAAAGCTTCTCATTATTGTAGTAGTGTATCAAGAAGCTTCACAGTAGGAGCTTTTCTTCAAGAATCTGGAAGTTTTTAAATTGGTTTCGTAAGTGTCCTTGTTACATCCATATTACTAGTGTGTGGCTGCTAATTGAGCATAGAAACATTTGAGTATGTAAAATTAGGGCATTTTTTTCTCACACGTGGCCTTCCTGTCATTATGTGCCAGTGGGAAGAAACATCGTACAGCTCTATGAACTTTGAACCACTAAGGTGTCTCATTGCTGACTTGCTTGTCACACCTTTGTTGTAGGTCCCCCATGTCATGCGAGCTGCCGCTGCCCCCTGCGCCACAAACCTTGTTAGAAAGTCAGCCAACTCTGAGTGTGAAGCAAGAGTGGTCGTGTGGCTACCGGATACTTCCTTCCTTTCCACCCAGCCAAGATTCTCAAAATGGCAGTGAGCTAGAGGACCTGCTGAATTTTCCACCCGGAACATCCATGTCCTATAGCAGTGTCTCTAATTCATTGCCCTCCTACTTGCTTGGTGTGGAAAACAACCATTCCCCTTACCTAAGCCACTCCTCAGCCTGGCCGCAGTCCTCTCGCTCCAAGAAGAGGACGCTCTCTCTCTCTCCTCTCTCCGATGGCATTGGGTTCGATTTCAACACCATCATCCGCACATCCCCAACCTCTCTGGTTGCCTACATCAACGGCTCTAGGACATCACCAGCTAGCATCTCCCCACAGCCTGAGGTCTATGGACATTTTCTGGGGTTGAGAGGGAGCTGCATTGCCCAAACTTGCTCCATTCCCAGCACCCACAAAGGCCTTTTCGTGGCGAATGGCAACATTGCCCTTCCAGGCTATGCTGAGAGCGATGCTGCCGAACACCAGCGGATGCAGCAGCTGGAGCAAACCAGCCTGCCATCGGCAGCCTTGAGCAACATGGCGGTGCAGCACGGCGCGTCCCCCACGGGCAGCCAACCTGCAGGATCCTTGAAAAGTGAACGGCAAGACGATTTCTCTGGCCAGGCAGCCGAGGCACCTCCTCTCCCGCTTCTCTTACTGCCGCAGGGCCCACCGCCCCCATACCATGCACACCAGCACCAGCATCCACACAACCTCCTTAGCCTCCCGCATGCTGCGGCCTCAGCTGCCACCCCAGGAGCGCTGCTGGATGAGGATGGTGATGCGGACGATGTGAGCGGCAAGCACCGCTGCCACTGGGCTGAGTGCAGTGCGCTGTACGAGCAGCAAGAGGACCTTGTGCGGCACATAGAGAAGATCCACATAGACCACAGGAAGGGAGAGGACTTCGCGTGCTTCTGGGCAGGATGCCCGCGGAGGTACAAGCCGTTCAATGCCCGCTACAAGCTGCTGATTCACATGAGAGTCCACTCAGGAGAGAAGCCGAACAAATGCACGGTAAGTCTGAATTCTCTCTCCTGACAGCAAAGCAGAAGCTTGGGTTTAGTCCTGAAAATGCAGAGACGCTTTAATTCTACCTTAATTTCTATTAGATGACTGCTTCATCTTTTCACCTAGATAGAAAGGAAGGGTATTCCTTAACTTGATGTCTACCAACAGATAATATTAGAACAGATTTTATTTTCTAAATTTAGTAACTTTTAATATAAACTCCAAAAGTCATGGGATAGACCTTCATGAAGCACACGGTAGGTACCATCAGATTCCGAACTTCCACGAACTCTGCATAGGGAAGGAATGCTTCAATGCTGTGGAATATATGGCATTTTACCCAGAAGTAGACTTGCATTGTGTCACTCATTTCTTACTTGAGGAGATGTTAGGATCTTGCTTAATGTTAGCATGAGAAACTGAGAAAGTTTGGTATTTTTTAAGGTGTTCATTTGTTTCTTGATCATTACAGAAAACACACACTGACAACAGACCTGAAGCTCAGTTTCTCTATATCGGTAGGAGTAAAATACGTGACAGGATTTCTATGCTCACAGCCTCTATCAGTGATCACACAACCCCAAAAGCCATGTTTCTTTTCATGCTATTTTCCTTATAATCCCTGCAAGTCATCTCACATATGTAAACACATACAGGAACCATTGAATCAATAAACCATATATTGGACTTATTTTTGGACTCCAGTGAGCCCTCTATAATGTCCATAGTTTAAATTCTTGGTTTGCCGTGTATATAATCTGTATTTTGAATGATGATTATCTTATTTAATGTGCATTTTGTGTTACAGAAGGCAGCCTCACTGGTCTTGTTTCCATTCCTCAGCTTAACCAAAGCAAGCAGTGAATATATATATTCTAAAATCAACTGCTGAAAATACCTTTTTCTCTCACTTTTTATACTTTAAAGTGCCAATCTCTTTTTCAGGAAGAACAGATATTTTCCCAGATCTTGGTTTTGAGTTTAAAGGGACTGGTAGACAACATGTTTCTGAAGGACCAACTAATATGTCACCACACTTAGGAAGGCTCTTTTTATCCTCCGTTTTGTCACACCAGAACCTGAACCTACAGTCTTCTGTCTCTGAGTATTTTCTTTGCTGTTATGTTAAATTCTTTTCTCTGATCTCTGGATATATGGGATCTGATTTACCATTAAATCCAGTTCCTCTTCAGGATCTTCTTACCAACTTTATGGTGAGTAAGGAGGAAGAATTATTAGGGACCAGGAAAATAACTTTTCCTAGAGTAAGATAGAAAAAAATGAAACAAACATCAGAAGAGTGAGGAGAGGTCATTGTATTCAGAGACTGGGCAGAAACAATGAAAGAGCACAAAAGAAAAAGTAATATAATTGTCCATAACATTTCTAGTAGGAGAAATATGATGTGGGATCCAGTAAGGCTGGAAGATACATTGTGTTAGTAGCACCTTTAGCTGCCTATCCTACCTGTTCGGAAAGGATGCTTACAATAACTTTCTCCTTAAAGTCCAAAACTGATGTTGAAATGCGACTAATGGTTGAGATAAAATTAGTAACATTTACCAGCAGTTGGCACACAACAGTATTGGAGGCTCGCTCAAGTTTTCCTCTACACTAGAAAGGAAAGCAATTTTTGTGATAGTTGTGGAAAACCCAGTGGTAACCATTGGCAAATGCTGATATTCTGCTTTCTTTGTCTATACCTGTCAACTCATTTTCTGCTTTGTATTCCTTCTTTTATAGCAGATTTTTTTTTGCGTTTAAAGCTCAATTGCCAAGTGCAGTATTTAATTAACTTTATCTTTTGCTAGGCAAACTATTGTGTTAAATTTACAGTACTTACTCTGCTGAAAATAGAGACAGCATATTGTTACAGATTTCAGACTCTTTCTGTACAATTTACATTCAGGTACTATATGAATACTTGCCACTTCAAACTGAATACAATCCTTTTTTATTTCCTTTCTTTTAGCATTCTATGAATTCTGAGCTGTTTTTCAGTACAATATCACTAATAATATTTTGAAGTATAAGAAAATAATGTCAATGACAGCTTTTCTCTTTTCTCTTCTTTTCTTTTCTTTTCTTTTCTTTTCTTTTCTTTTCTTTTCTTTTCTTTTCTTTTCTTTTCTTTTC
>JAWLRI010001032.1:60879-78758 GCA_034781795.1 Crypturellus tataupa
GTGCTTGGCGATGTCAATAGCATTGCATAAATCACTGATACTCTGCTGGTGCTGTAGACTTAAATCACCACCTAGAAAGTTACTTTGTTTGAGGAACTGTGCATATAAAACCTATCTAATTCCTCTATCCCAGGGAACAGTAATTAAAATTTAATCCAATCTGCATTCCCAAATAAATCTTTATATCTTAAACTCCACTCCACTGATGATAAACTCCACTCACTCAGCTCCACTGATGATAATATTTAAAAATATTATCATCATTGAATAAATATCTATTGAAATGTAGCTTTTCAAAGGTAGCTTCTTTTCTCTGATTCAGCATTCTCAGGAAGGATGTAGTAGGTATGTTCAGTATCAAGTAAGAATGTGTGTTTTATTTCTTGTAACCTCATGTCTGAGTAGGGTATTTTAAAGTGGAAAAAATAGTCCTAACAGAGGGAAGAAAGCATCATTACGAAAACAGATATGAAGATTTTTTTCCGTTTCCATGGTAAACAGAAACTTTCACATTTCCATCTATCCCCTCACTCTACAGGCTGTATTTGTGCCACAGACTATGTGTCTGGGTTGCACCCTTTTCAGTTAGTTGAGTACTGCTGACCTGAAGCCACTAACTTACTCCATTACATGGTTGTGGGAAACAGCTATTTTCTGCGGGGAGGATTTAGTGTGTGGTTTCACCTTTTTATATGTAGGTGTGCTTTGAGTCTGTCTCCAACATGATGACTATGGTTGATGTTCATTGTGGACAAGGGCAAGACTATTTCAGCACAGTGAGGTGCTTGTGCTCAACCTCTCCTACTGTCAGTTTCAGTAGCTCCTCACAAGTTAGAGGTAACTTCGAACACTTCAGAGATGAGTTTTGCTTGCTGCAGGGTTTGCAGGTTTACATTTAGCCCAGAGATAGCAAACAGCCTCCAGGCTTTGTTTGTCTAAAAAGAAAATGGTCTCTCATTTGTAGCTTAAAACTATATATCTCATTGGAAAAAAAAGAAATCAGCTTGAGTTGTTCACTTAAATACATGTTTGAAGACGTGCATTTCAGCTATCTGTAGGGTATAAAAGTAGATGTTGATACGAATCAGCAGATGAAGAGGGTCCACTGCTTACTCAGTTGCTCCAGTAATTCTGCTAGGACTTTGTCTTCTGTATGCATCTAAACATACATTTAATGAATATTATGCTGTACAAAAATGAAAGCTTTTATCTTTACCTTTCTTATTTTGCACAGAAGGAAGTAAATTGACCCTTTATGACATATGAAGTAATTATTTGATAAATATGCAGCCAAGTTTCGTACCTAATGATCAGGTAATTACGCATTAAAACTTACTTCCTTTGTGTGGTGTGTTTCAAACCAGTTATTGAATGTAATTGAATGTTCACTGAAATGTTTTAGATTTTAGTGTATGCTTCAGCCTTTAGAACACAAAAGTGCTTATTGCTTTGAAGATATTAGACATAAAAATGTGGGAGGATGTTTAAAATGATTCCATATTTCCATATGGAAGGAAAATTAAAAAAAAAAAAGAAACATGGCAAACCGATTTGTGCAATCAGTTTCTTTAATATTCACAGCTCAGAATAGTTGTCTGGCTGGTGGTTACAGCTGAAATCCTCACAAGTCATACACAAGGGAGAAGTTAATGTGGGTATGGAAAGAGGGGAGAGTGGGGCCTTACCTTGAGTAGTATCACTTCTCTCTCACCTTTCTGAGGAAAAGTTGTTTAGCCTAAAAAGATGTCATCATTCCCATAGATGTTACTGATGTGCTGATACAGTGCAACATGTGTTACTAAGGCACATTAAGTGATGTATATCCTGTCCTCACTATCCTCTTTTGTCTTTCTATATAATTAAGCATATTATCACAGACACATTCCCTAAAAACTCTTCTCTAATCGGAAAGATTGTATTCTTGCTTTGTTGTCTTAGAGAGGGTGTTTTCTGTGGGTCCTGGAGAGATGAAGAGTAAGCACACAGGGGGAGGCAGTAGGGGATGAAGGTGTAGCCATGGACCACGGACTTTGTGCGAGCCCTCTGCAATAACTCAGAAGCAAGGGAATGGACATAGTCTGCTCCCATTTTCCCATGGTCCAGATTCAGGGAAGAAGCTCTGTTCAAAGATATCAATGAGACATGAGCTAAGCCTGTGTTGAAGTATTAGTGGAGTCAGTGTCAATAAGCTAAGAAAGAAAATGACTTTCTTTAATGCTGTTCGGACATCTGCAGTCCTAAAGTTAGTTAAAGAACTTTTTTAGGTTTAATAAAAGTAGGCACGAGCACCCAATGTCACTGTGCTTCCATTCTGGTGTCCTCTGACTGGAGGAGTGGGATGACTTTAGTCTAGCTCTGTGGTAAACCAGAATTAGGCTGTCACCTTGTGGCCTTGTGTGTCCGTCTATGTGTCCATCAACATGGTTGTACTTCTTCTCTGAAAATCAGATCCACTGCAAATACCTGTTGGAGCACACATCAACCTTCCTGGTAAATGTTTAGCTCTACATGTCTCCTTTATGACTGCCTCTGCTTGGTATTGGCCATACATAAGAATGGCTTGGTTTGAAAACTACAAGATGCTCCTAACTCGGTCTTCCTGTCCTCAGCTAGGACTGTTTGCAAAAATACTACTACACTGTGGTGCCTCTCTTTGTTATATTGATTTCTCAGAGTTGTGCCAGTATCTGGTACAATTAGAAACTGTGGCAATGTGAAATAATCCCTGCAGACAGGTAGGCTGATGGGTTTTAAGGATGTTTTTGCCCAGTTCCTGCTTTGGAACATCTTTATTTCAGTCTTTTGGACATAAGCACATCTCTTCTGGGGAGGAATCCAGGAAGTTATTTGTGAAAAGCATCCGGATGAATGTTACAGAATCAAAGAGACTTCCAGACTGCCCTCAAACAAGGTCAAATATCATGGTACTGCAGCTGCCATGCCAAAGTGGGAATGAGGGAAGATTCACCAGTGAGAAATGGAAACTTTCAGCAAAAGCTTAGATGAAAATCCTGTTGTCATTACCAGAACTCATCATAATCTGGGTGTGGTTTTGTCTGGAAAGACCAGACATACAAAGTGGGACCAGAAAGAGAAATCACCTAGATTACATATGGTGAGACCAGTCACGCCATCTAGACGGTAAACAAAACTGAGAGTTGGCTTGGATTAAACAGCAGTTACTCCTGTTTTCCACAAAGATAGTATACATGATCCTTCTTACCTGGGTGGGTGATGAAATAGATACCAATGGGAGTGGTTTGTGCCTTTTAAAAAGTTTTGACTTTTTACAAGTCTCTGGGTTTGGAGAAGGTTTTTTGTGTTTGTTTGTTTATTTGTGCCTTTTTTTTTGTTTTATGGGTTTTTTTGCTAAGTAAGCTAGGACATAAATTTAAAAACTGTTTAATATAAGGTAAGATATGCTACAATTCTCTATAAAACTTATTATACAGCTATATGTGGTATAAATAATCACTAAATAAATAGGACTTGTGCAGTTGAAAATTATTTTGAGAATAAATGAGTTGCCATATAATAGCAGGGGTTTGAACACCTCATATCGCCTGCAGTACCAAGAAAAATTGATTACATCAGTTTTGATTGGATGTTGCACTGGCATTGACCCCTTTCTTCAGTACTTTGTTTTCCTGGAATTTCAGGCTACAAAGGAGCTTGCACGTGCTCTAGTCCCGAGTTTCCACTTTGTTCTTTGCTGTCTAGATCTAACCTCCTGCTTTACACATCACTCCTGCTTCCTCAGAGCAAAAGCAGAGCAGCGGGTCAGACTAGTCTGATTTACATGGCTGTTGGGAATATTTGCCAGAAATGTGCTAAGTCAGACTTCTAGTGTATCTTTTTGCAGAGGATTTTAAGGCTGTGCGCTCACTTTAGAAGAAATGTCCTCCTTTTGCGTGCATGGAAGTGTAAACAGGAAGAACTAAAAAGGAGGAATGAACATGACTGCTCATCAATAACATGGCAGAGTTTTCTGAAGTTAGCTCTGAATTCTTCTGGGATAATCCAGGAAACCACTGTAATCCTCTGATCGATCTGATGGGACAATTTTACAATCAGGGAGGATGCAAACCAGGGAAGAGATGGGCCTGCCCTCCTACAGAAACATAATTGAAGCATTAACAGTCAGTATAATAAGCATCATAAAAATTGCTAGTGGGCAAAATGTCCCCAATCTTTTCTTACGGGTGAAGAAATAACCCACAGTCTTTAGGGTCTCTATTTCAGCTTTGCTATAAGGAGAAGTTAAGCAATCCATAATTTCATTCCTTAGGTGAGGAACAAGACCTGGTACTTCACAACATAACACTGAACAGTTGTCAGGAAATTTTCTTCAAATATTTATGCCATTAAAATAAATATTTTTTTGTAAAAGCCAAATGCCCTATCTCATCTTCAAGACTTGGTTTTCAAGGCCAAGTCAAAACAATAGTTCAGCATAACAGTAAAAGCAAGATCTTAAAGAACAGTAAAATATATTTCAAAGTTTTGAGTCCTTTTCAGAATATGACTTTTCATTTTGTGCATGGACTAAGCAATTGTCGATTTTATTTAGTACTTTTCCTTTAGAAAATGTTCTATACAATGCTACCGATTATGTGACTGTACAAACCAGCCCCTTATAGGATCTTACAAGTTTTACCTAACATCTTTCAGTCATTTTTTCCTCTGTGAAAAAGGTGCTTCAAGTGCAAGGCAGGAATGACTAGTTGAGCACCACACTTTTCATTAGACATTACCTTTTTCATGACTTTTTTTTTCCATTTTTTTAGCTGTTTGTTCAGTTGTAAACCTGCACTGACTCACGTAATTAGAGGTTTCCATGAGTGTCAACAAAAGGAATCTTTGTTCCCTGGAAACAAGTTATTTCACTCCCTTCTGGATTTCAAAAGCATCAATCATTCAGACAATATTTTTGAAATGATGAGGCTGGAAATGACTGTGCCACCTTAGAAGAAAACCACTCGGTTTAATTATATAATTACATAATGAGAGATGCTTCTATCTGCAATAATTTGTGAAGTCTCCCTTTCAGATTTGGAAAGCCCAGAGTCCTGCATCCCCAAACTTGTGTTGATGCTCTAAGCACAACTCATTTCCATCAGTGGGACCTGGAATCAGCACTTAGAGACTTCTGCTTCTCGGTCTCCAGATGTCAAGGGGGATCAAGCCAGGAGTCACCACTGCGAGTGCCTTCTGATCCAGAATGAAACAGAACTCGCTCTGTTCCCGATTGTGCACAGAAATGACCCAAGCAGGCAGCAGAAACCAAAACTATAAAGTTGGTAAAATCAATTACACATAGGGCTTGCATTGAAAGATCCCCAAAGTCTGATTTCTCTTTCATTTACTCAGAAGTAAGTGAAGGATATCTGCTGTATGATGTTTCACAGCAGGGTTACTCATCTGTTACAGAACTGTGTCTATATATTTGTGCCTCCCTAATGCACTTTGAGCTAAGGAAAAATCAACAAAACCTGATCACTTCTTGGTTCTTTTTCCTCTTTCATCAAGGGGTAGATTAATAATGTTATATTAGTTTTTAAATGGAGGATTCAAAAGGTGCAATGCCTTAGAGGTCTGTAGCATTTATGTCTCAGTATGATTTGAAATCAATACTTAGGTTCTGCTACCATATTAGACCTTTCCTATTACCGTATTTAAGCTTTATGCCATATCTCAGGTTTGAACATTTCTGCAGTATATCAGACAAATATCAAACATACTTTGGATAATACTTGTAAAAATGTGTTTTGAATAATAACATCATCTGTAAATACTCTTTATAAACTCTAGAGACAGGTACAGTTTGATCTATATCCACAGCAAGTGAAAGAATATAAGTGAATTTTAAAAGTCTTCTGGGGCAACTAAGTGTTAGTAAATGGCTATTTTCAACCCTTTAATTTCTATAAACAACCCTGTTAGACTAGTATGCTTTGAAACCCATTTATCATTCTTATTTGCCTGTGGAGCTTAAAATCTGTACTTGTTAACAGCCAGAATCCTCGCATGACATAGACACAGGTGATTAGGATAGCCAGCGTTGTTCTTGCCTGGCTGTGATTTTTACACTCCAGGGGGAGGGTGAGTCTGATCTCCACTGATTCCTACTGCTTCACGTTAGATGTATGGTTCCAGCAGCTCATCCAGACACTCCAAATCCCATGGAGGGAGATGTGGATACAGACAGGCATGGGCATTATCCCAAAGGGTTTTCATCTGATCCTAAAACAGTCATTGGTTTGGATATCCTAAGCCTTCTGCAATATCTCTGATAACTTGTTCCTTTTTTTTTTTTTCTTTTTTTTTTTCCAGAAAATATTTGGGTAGACAAACACAGTTGCTGATTTTTGAAGTCACCCTTTGTTTTGTCTCATGTATGAGCTTGAGAGAAAAATAACTGTCCATAAACACTGCCCCTGCCTTGTATGCAGGACCAGTTATGCTCTTGTGACTGCTCTGTCTTGCTGCTGAGGCTGCACTGTTTTAGCAGCCCTTCTGAGCAGCTAAGGGGAAAGCAGTCCTTAGCATGCACTTCTGAATCCTAACACCCTCCCTCCCTTTTTTTTTAACCAATTTCCTATCCAAAGAGGACTTAAAATACTCTGGCACAAATTTGCTCCCTATTTTTTTCTCTTGCTTGCTTACTGCTGGTGTAATGTAGTCTTTATTAATTTTCTACCACCAACAACAAGTAAGACTTGCTTCGTATTAATTAAAGCAACAGATTCGAAGTGCTGGAGCCCTCAGAGCAGCATTTATGCTTTTCTGACCACTGCAACCAGGACTGATGATGAGAGCTCTGCAGCATAATGTGAGTCTTTGCAGCTCATCACAAAGCTTTTCTCTTTAATTCAGGACCACTCTGCAGAGCAGGACACAAAGGGGACATGCAACCCATACTGACCAGTTGGTTTTGTGCCTCTGAGTGAGAAGCTGAAAGGACTCGCCTCATTAAAAGGCATGAGTTCCTACAGGACTGGCCAAACATCCAGCTCCTCAAATAAATAAGCGTTTGACAATCCCATATCCCTTCTGGCTAGAGCACAAAAGGGATTGATAGCTACAGTGAGGCACAAAACACTTATTTTGGCTTGTTTTACAAGAATGTTGCAGAATTAAATTGAATTTCCTGTCTCAGAAATGCAAAGAAAAAAAAAAACCCTATCTTTAAATACTCGTTAAATAAAAATTTGAATTAAAAAGTGAGAGGAAGCATTCACTTTTAAAAGGGAAATTAACATGTGGTAATTAAGTTAAAGTTAAAAGGCTGCCATAAAAATTCTGATGTAATCAAAATTAAGGTTTTTTTTAGATCCCAGCCAGGTATTCTTTCCATTAAAATTCATGAAATAAGTATTGAAACATTTATTAACATGAAATTGTTAAGAAACAAGCATTCGTTGTCCAGTCAGTATTTTATGATGACTAGCTTTCTATATCATTATTTACAAATTTGACAAATTTCTGATCATCTTTCAAAGTTATATATATTGGTCACAAATCATTCTTTTGCATCTTTAGCAGCTGATCTTGTTGAAAGTTTTATGGATTTATTTATACATGACTTACAGCATTCCAGAAGAGTGATAATGAATACCTGATTCACAGGATTGACTGTATGTTTTGCCTGTCACAATCTTAACTAACCGGAGGATTGAGTCTAAAAACCAATCCCTGATTTGTCCACGTTACACAGTCTCCTCATTACACAGTGGAGCCTGGTTGTCCCTGTAGATTGGGAATGTGGTGTCATTCCTCAGTGCACGCAGGAAGGTTTTATGTCCTGTATTGGAGGACAAGTCTTCATCGTGTTTTAGGGGGGAGTTCAGATTCCAGTAGCCCGGACATACTCTGTTTTTGGCATCCATTCTTGTGAACTGTGTTTAACTGGTTCGCCTGGGTCCTTGAGCATAACAACTTGTGACCTGGAGGCATATGTACACCTAACTTTCTGGATCAGGTATGTGCAGATGTTTTGGTGAGTCTCAGCTTTCATTCTTGAATGTAGTTGAGTCCAGAGAATGATCTTCTTCTACCTGCGCTCTTTGATGGTTCAGGGGCTTGTGGGATTTTTCTTGAATGACAGCTGCGTTTTTGGTTCCAGTCCTCTCCATTGACATTGCAGTCAGCACTAGAGATCTAAAATTTAGCATTCAAATGCACTTTGTTAAAAAAGTGCCTATGACCCTCTTTGGATTTAGTCCTAAACAACATGTGCGGTGTCATACAATGTTTTATTTGCCAGGCTAGGATGGAAGAAAATGTTTATTTCTGTTCAATGTTGTACATATTAAATCACAAAGCCCCTGAAATTATTGCTCAGATTCAGGGAATGGCTGTGCTTTTGCTGAGAGAAAATGAAAAAAAAATCCACCACCAAGAACAGAAAACCACAGAAAACCTGAGCTCTGCTTATTTTTAACTACAGTACTGCTTTTAAAAACCAGTAGTGCATCTTCTCTAACATATTTTTTAAAAAGGTCATATTAATGCAAGTAAAATGTGTGAAAAACTGTACTCATTCAAAGACACCATGACTCGTCATTGCCTGAGCTAATGAATTTCTCTCTGACATACACAGTGTTAGTAACAGAGTATGAGACTTTGAAACACTCAAAGGAAGATTGTTCGAATGTCATAGTATTTCCTGAAGAGAGAGAAAGCTCTGATCTGTCTCCTTCATAGCACTCAAGACTAGATAGTGTGACCGTAAGAGCCAGCTCATGTATGTTCTTTCTTCAACAACGGAAGGGCTTCTTGTTGAGTGTCTCAGCTGCAGCTCGTAGCTCAGAAGATTTTCTGATCAACGTTGTCCACCAGCGAGACCCCAATCAATCCACCCAGTGTTGAAGTGTTGATGTGTGGTGGGGTTATTATGTGCCAACTGCCATCTGGTGATGGGACTGTGACAGCTGGGAACAACAGTGGAGTCATCAGAAAACCTCAAGAAACATGACAAATAATGAGCGGCAGTGTTCTCCAGAGTAAGGAGGCAGTGACCGAGCACTGCCTCAAGTGAGAGCTTCAGAGTATGCTAAGGATGGCACAACTCACAGGAAAGAGAGTCTTTGCTGAGTGGGGACTGAGTACGATGCTGTAAGCCCACTCTGTAATATTCTGCCTCTTACAGGCCGTGTGAGAGATGAAGATTTAACTCTTGTCCCCCTAACTTAGGCCTGGGAACCTTAATCAGTTTCATTTAATCTGATCCCCAGTGGTCTTTTTCCATGCTCTGTGTGTCTAGAGCTAAAATGACAGCTTAAGTAGAGGAGTGTTTCCATGCTTGCCATCCACAGATCCACCAAGAGAGTATCTGTTGTGTGGGATTTAACCTGCAGACAAGGGAAGGGGCAGAGTGATTCCCCATCAGTCATTTGCAGGCTTCAGCAGGATGTGCAGTGTGATTGCAGCTGCTTCCTTGTCGTGAACGTGGAGTTGTCCTCATCCCCTTGAAGAGTTGCATATGATCCTACAGAGCATTTCTCCCCACTGCACCTTGGGTTTTCCACAAGAAAGCAAGGGAAGGCTAAAGGCAAGGCTCAGGTGACAAACAGCTCAGGAGCGGAGGACACTATTCAGCTGTTTAACTTTTAAAATATTTTTGGTTAGTTTTATAGAGAGCTATTATTTGACATAATTAATTTGGCATCTAATAAAACTAACTGTAGGCTTGAACACATACAAATTCACTAATATGGGATTTTAAAAAAAAAAAATTGAAATGTAGGATAAAATTTGGCTGCCCAGGTGTCTCAGGAGATTTTGACCGTAGTGTATTGATTTAGCTCTTTCCCTCTTAGCAAGTATCCCAGAAAGTCACTTTTCACTTTTATGCAGATGTTGTGTTTGCCCATATGCCTCCAAACCAGCCTTTGTTTGTCCCATGGTGTGAAGTGGTGAAGTTTGCAGGTTCAGGCTTATTTCACAGCACTGAGGACAGCTCAGGTGTTAATGGTAACATACAGCAGCTCACTCCTTTTTTTTGAGGAATTGGTTGGCTTGCAGGAATAACACACTTCTACGGATTTTGTGGTGGTAGTGTTTCCTTCCACGCAGGACTTACTCTTTCATCTCATGCTGGCGGTTTGTATAGCACTTTTTCCTTAATTTGATTGTATTAAACCCTTTTGCCAAACGTTGCATTTGCATTCCCTTTGCAAATCTGTGGCACTCGGAAGAAACGTTTTGCTGGACACGCACAGTGAGAGCAGCATAGCCCCTCCAGGGTGCTCCCAGCACGACCAGATGTGGACAGGGAGCGGTCCTTGCATCCACGTCTCTTCCAAAGATAGATGTCGGTGGTTGATTTAGGGTTTTGGCCCACACCTATGCCAGAGAAAGGGCCTATAGTTAAGTCAGGGACGGGGGGCGGTTGTCTGCTCTTTGATCCCTGCTGTTGACTCTCCTGTCCGCAATCGTCCTGTTAGTCATGTCCTCTGCCAGGACAGACGTAGCGTAAGGCAGCGCAGCAGCTATGATTAGCCCACTGGCAATTAGTGGCTGCAGGGCCAGGGCTCACACAGCTTAGCCAATAGTACGTCTGACCCAGAAATGTGGCTTGGAAGACAAAAACATGTAGTCTTTGCCCAAGATATCCATGGCATGATGGTCTGTATCACATGGCTGTGGATTAAATGGTTTGCAAACAACTTTCATCTCTGTAACGAGAGTGAAATTTTTCAAACCAAGTCAATCAAGATGCTTGTTGCATTAATTTCTAAATATTTCTTCTGATATCCATTAAATATTTACCTATACATTAATTTAATGGAAAATAATTTCAAACTAAAAATATAATTTAGAGATGGGGAGGCAGTGTCTAGGCAACTGGGAAAGAATCTTCAGACTAACTTCTTCATCATTGACTTCTTAGTCTTGTTTATTTTAAAGGTCCTATAATGGTATATACTGGCCTCTCAATATTCAGCTACATGAAAAATATGATTTTTTTGAACCTGCTAAGTAGGCTTCCAAGGCATAGATTTCCAGCTCTCACACAGTAGAGGAGTTGTTTCCTGAGCCGTGTGTGCAAGTGATTTGTAGGAGATCCTGTATGCATCTTCATCTCACTGAAAGGCCATTTCAGCTGTAAACTGCTGAAGTCTATGACAAGTCTATAGCCACATTTATACAGCTGTCAGGAACATGAAGCTTTTTCATACAAGGGCTGCAGTGTGTAATTTAGAGATTTAAATTTTTCATTAGTCTTAGCCCATGGTGGCTTTAATTACATTTTTGCTTTCCTCATATAAGGCAAAGCTTGTGTGTGACATCTGCTTTTGAGCAGTAAACACCAATCTCAGGAGAGAAATTTTCTGCACTTCTAGTCCATATATTTTTAAAACTTTAACAAGAACATATCTAAGATACAAATGAAAATTACAAATCAAATGACACTAGGCATTCCACAGAAAGTTTTGGAGGAAGTACCTTTCTATATGTAGTGTTTTGCTTTTGCAGTGGTTAGTAAGCTACTGAGTCTTTCATTTAAAAACTTCTTTCTTAAAAATAAAATGTAATTCCCTGAAAATTTTCATGCTTCCAAAAAAGTAGGTTAGTAGTCTGACCCTGGCAGGGAATGCTTTGACACCAAATGCAAACAGGCTTAGAGAACTTGACTCAGGTATTGGGTCACGCTGTGTTTACTTAGGCATCAGCTGTTGAGGTAGAAAAACAATCCTGGTGGCCTGAATAATGTGGCAGCAGACGAGACAGACAAGGGGGCAGCAGAGGTTATCACTACAAACGCGTAAATATAGCTGACATGAGACTTGAGGAAAATACAGCGAGTTGCTGTGCTTATGGTGCCGAGTCAGGGTACGTGATTCTTTCCTCCATAGATTCCTTTATCCGTGAGTCAGTGTGTGTAAATAAGGACTGCAGTCAGACAGCTGGGGAAGCAGTGCGGATCCTCTCAACAGAGCGAAGACAAGCATGACATCATCCTTGTTCACAAATACCTGGTTTATTACTAAAGGCCACAGCTTCAATCTGAAGAGAATTTTAGTGTTTTTTTTTTTTTTTTTTTAACAAGTCCTATACCACTTTTGAGGGAATACTGATGGGCTCACATGTGCTGTAATTGTCTTTTATGAAAACATTTGATGCTTGCACATAATACACATTATAAGCACTGGCGAAAATACAGTCACAGAACTGTTAAAGAGTGAATGCCAAACAGGCTGAGTAATCCTACGCTGTCAGCAAACCCCGATGACTCATGTCAGACAGAGGAATGTATCCTGACTGGGTTTTCACAGTGATGTCTGTCATGTCTAGTGAGCAGTTTGCCTAACAGCCTGACATGGTCTGTACATGAAGCTGGAAGACCGTGTGTGTCCTGAAGGATTAGGATTTAAGTACAGGATGATCTTGATTTTTTTTTAAATGCCATTCAGCAAAAATAAATATGAGGGATCGTAATTAGGTAGCCACAGTCAACCCTACAGGGGACTGGGAGCATTTGACTGTGTAACAGATATTTAGAAAAATTCTGAAGATACTCAGAAAACAAGGCCCGAATAACATGGAAAAACTCAACGGTTTTTTAGCTGCACAGTCAAATACAGAAGAGGGAAAGTGGTTATCATTACTCAGAGTGTGCAAAGTGGTGTTGAGAGTAGGATTGATCTACTCTTTTCTCCTTTGTGGTTGTGGAGGCATCCTTTCAGGAAGGGAGATTACTAGGGAAAACTAATGTCAGTAAGAACAGTGAATTCCTGGAGCAGATCACCATCAGACACAGTCAACATTAGAGACTTTTGAGAAAAATCTAGTAAGTTTGCATCTTTTCGTAGCTGACTTTGCTTCATAGGGACATGAAGTAGATGCTTTACATAGATACCTTCAGAGCTTCTGCTGCTGCTTTGAACCCCTGGTCCACCCTGTCTTGAGGGAACTTGTGTATCCCTGATTATAATGCAAAGTTTGGATAGGGTCTGAGAGAAAATGCTCATGAAATGTTTTACACATTTCTGGAAAGATGCTTCATAGTAGAGAGCAGGAGGTAGACACAGTGTGTGGACTCTCTAGCAGTGAGAAAGGAGACTGGAAGAAAAGACTTGAAAGGATCAGTAAAAGTTTGCAAAAGTGCAACATAGATCCTGCTATTATCCATATGAAAAAATATTTGGCATACTCGCCAAGCAAAACATAGCAGATAAGGAAATAAAATCTAATTTGGGTGGTTGAACTGCTGGAAACCAATCTTGAAATAAGTCATAAACGGGACTGTGAGGATAAAGATGCAATGAAGTTTTTTACTGGTGGATATTTTATCCTCCAAGTAAAATAGGTACTTTAAACAAAGTTTGGAGAGCTCAGTTAAAAAGCCTGTTTCAGTCTAGTTCAACTCATAATTCTCTGGGCTTGATAGTCTGGATAAAAATCTGTAGGTATGCAGAGCAAATATCTGCAGCCTAAAAGTAGAAGGGGTTCATCTGATACATACACACACACATCTCTCTCTATATATACACATATATATATACATATATATATATATGTGAACTTTCATGAACTGAGAGTAAACTGAACTTCTTATCCTAGACATCTGTTGATTCAATTTGTTTTCTTTCTTTATCCTCCTTAGTAGAAGAAAATCTTCTCAATATCAGTTCATGCCCATCCAATCTTAAATCAGGAGTCCAAATTGCATGGAGGGGAGAAGTAGTTGTAATTTATTCATTTGGAAAGATAGAGAACCCCTGTCCAGGCAAATAATGTGTAAATATACATTATTTAATACAGTTGTGTGAGTGAATGGCTGAAAAATTATATAACAATATAATGAAGGCCAGAGAAATTAGGGGAGATATTTAGAACTAAAGTATAGAATTCGGTTTGGTATATGACTCACTTTACATTTCTTTTTAAGCTCCTATTTTTTTTTTCATTTCAACACAGCTTTACATCTTTATAAAGCATGCAATTACAAAATTTCAACTTTCTGCCAAAGAAACCAGAGCTGCCGATATTCTTTTAAAAATAGTCTTTATTTTTTCTTTTTGCTTTTATTTGATGAATACAGTGTTGTTTTGTAATTTTGCAACATGCACAAACTGACTGTGCCAAATGCAGTTGAAGTACTTCTTCCTTTCATAGACTGTGCAGACATTAAAAATGCTAAACAAAAGGACACCTTCAGCAGAGAGGATTGAAGGAAAACTCATGCACTTCAACAGATTACACCAAATCTAATTAATGATTGGCTTTATTTTTTTTTAGATATGCTTTGGGTGTAGGCTTGAGAGATTCTTGGGATGGTGAAGATACTGTGAATCCAAGCCCAACACTATAGTGCTTCAGACAATTTAGGCGTGTAATTTACCCTTCCCAAAGGCCCTTCAGAAAAACAAACCTCAAAACAGTAGTTCCTCAACTGCTTAGAAGTTATGTATGATTTATGTTTGTTTTAGTTCCTGAATCACCCTTGTACCATCAACAGATGGAGCAGCCCAAACAGACAAAATAAAACAATTCACTTCTTTATTCTGTAACAGGGCACTGAAAAAGAAGAACGCAACCAACCCACTAGTGTTAGAGTACATAACATCTTGCAAAGGTTTCACTACAAAAAACAGTGGCAACTCAACATGATCCTAGCAGTAGGTTACAGTTCGTATGTTAGACTTTTTCTCTTTTGTATTCATCTTAATACTATCATGAACATTTTTATTTACTTATTTATACAGTTACATTAAAATTCAAAGTAGTCTTACCACAAGCTGCTAGAGGGAGAACAAATCATGGGGAAAAAAGTGCATTTTGGAATGTCATGTTTTTTGCTGTCTCTGCTTTAGCAAGTAAATGCAATAGCTCTACAACAAAATGAAGGGATTTAACTATTCTATAAAGTAATAATGAGCTCATAGAGGGCAATTCAGGATTATTCCTTTTTTTTTTTTTTTTTTTTTTTTTTTAATAAGCCTGTTTTGTTGCCAGTGAAATAAAAATACATATTTTCACATGAGTTTAATATCTTTGATTTAGAATAACAGAGTGCTGGAACTACACCTCTGAAATGTTTAAGGGTTGATTCTTGGTGAATACCATTTGGAAAGCTGTTCCCACACAGGGTATTTTAAGAATGACTAAATACAGAGTATGTTCTTGTAATCATGCCAGGACTGATCATGTTAAATCACAACATCCAGGTGTTGTATATTTCTACCAGATCTAGTCGTGTATTACTGACTTTTTCCTTCCTTGAAGATAATAGTTCATTCGTGTTGACTGTTTTAGCACTCTAAATCAGGAT
This sequence comes from Crypturellus tataupa, assembly GCA_034781795.1. Taxonomy (NCBI): domain Eukaryota; kingdom Metazoa; phylum Chordata; class Aves; order Tinamiformes; family Tinamidae; genus Crypturellus; species Crypturellus tataupa. The sequence continues at coordinate 76,160 of JAWLRI010001032.1, forward strand.
TATGTTGACGTTCTTTCCCCTACTAGTTCACAGATATGACAAAATAAGAAAATAGCGTGCCCCTGTCACTTTTTCTGAATTATACTCCAAATGATGGTAAACCAAAGTAACATCTATGATGTATGAATTTCTTATCCTGTCATACTGATGACAAAGGAAATATACTGCCAGTTTGTTCACGTCACTTTCTTTAAGGAATGTGACTGCAGAAGCTGAATATATTTAGTCTGTCAAGGAATGTATTTATCCAGACTAAAGATAAACAAAAACTCATCCTTTTCTCCTCAAAGATCAATTTAGTATTGACATATAGTACTAACATACAACAATAACACCTGTTTTTATACTAGGAATTACCCAAAAAATTATCCTGAATATCCTGAAAAAACTCTTTTGGAGAATTTACAGGGAAATTATTAGAGATCTGTGAAAGTATGAATGATTTTATTTTAGTAGCTGTTGCACACTTTGGAAAGCACAGTATTAAAAAAACTGTTCCTTTTATATAGGAATTGTTAGGAGAAAAGAAATATATATAAAACTTAACAAGGCGGCCTTAAAATTATGAGAATCACACTAAGGCACAGGAGTACTTCAAGTGTTTTAAGGCAGAAACACTGGTAAGAAAGCTTCTTTCATCTGTTCAGGAGCAGAGGAGCTCTCCTTAAGCCCTAACTGCAAATGTGAAAGAATTAGGATGACAAACTACCTATTAGCAATGCACGTAGCAAAAGTGGTAATGTAATTCTGCAGATATTTATTTAGAGAAGGTCTTTCAAGTTAAATCTTCAAAATCGGAGAACTGTTGTTTAGCTGTCTTGTACGTAAGAAGAAAGAATTTCGAGAGCCAAGGTCTCACTTATTCAACTGCAGCAAAATGAGCTGCATCTAGTCTTTAGTTGGAAGTGACTGAGTTGGAGGTCTTGAATTGGCAATGTGTGTGTAGAGAGGGCTCTTGCTCTGTCTTTTGAAGTCCCTTCCCATATACAACCCTGCTAATGACTCACAGAATACATAGGTATTGACTCCCTAGAGTATAATGGCATGCATGGGATTTTTGCATTGCTTCTTGAGAAGGGAGTGCATGAATTTGTTAGGAACTTGAGGGTCATTTATCTTCAAATACAGTGGTTTAGTTTAGTCTTAACCACATAAATAATGTTAGTTCCTATGGCATAGGAGGGAGTGAAAGGCTTCTCATGTCTTCCTTCTCCTATCTTCTTAATTTTCCGTTTTCGTGCTTTTTTAAAGATTGTAGAGTTATTCTCAGTATTGCTGCAAATTAAACCTTTTACCTGTGGGTGGCATATCAGGTGTAATCACAGGTGTCTGTGATACTTTATAAAAGACACTAGACATGAAAAATATCAAAGTTTGACCACTGTTGACCACTGGGATTAACCCATGGCCCAGTCAACTTTGACACTGTGAATTGAGTGACAGGTTTTCTGCACCTTCACTTTAGAAAACAGTTTAAAGAGATCCAGTTCAGGAAAAAAAAAAAGTTTCATTCATATATGCTGACTGATAGAAGCAGCTGCTGAAAAACTAAAAGATACAGTATTTTTCTCAGCATTTTCCTTGGAATTTCTCTGCCCTCAGATTAAAGTTTTCTCCAGTCTCTCCTCATTTATCTCCGTTTTTGCTCCTTTTCAATGTTCTCTCCTCCTTCGTTCCTTTATTTTTGTTTCTGTGGCTTATCCCCTTACCTCATCAATTGAAAATCATGACACCAGCATCTGCTTTGTTTTTTTTTTTTTTTTCATTCTGTATGTCTCATGCTTTTTCTTTACTGCTTTCTTGAATTGCAGGTGCTTTGGAGCAAGGACAATTAGCTGCCCTGTATGTACAGCATCTAGCATAACGCAAGCCCGCCTTTTGCTGGGTTGGTAAAGCAGTATATGCAGAAACATGGTGAATTTACTTGTTCTGAACAGTGCAGAATTTGTCTCTTGGCTGAGCTTGGAGGCTGGCGAGAGTCTGCAGAGGAATCACGTAGCGCTCATTGAAATTCAGTGTCACCACTGCGGTATTTAATTAGCTGATTTTCTGGATGCCAGTACCAGGGAAGTAAGAATAAAATTCTGAAGGAAAGCAAGCAATAAGCAGGAGAACAACAGAGCCAGACAGTTTGTACCGATGCAGACACAGGAGGAGTCGACGGAGGGGATGTCAACAGCATTCCCATGGGCCTGTTTTTGGTAGACCTGATTACAGAATATGAGTTACAAACCTTACTTCTTCAACCGAGACACGTGATGATTGTCCTTTACAGAATCCTTCTATTTTCTGGTGTCAAATACAAATCATGTGCTAAGCAAATAAAATATTGTTGTTAAAGGAATGGACACTTGAGTAAGATGTCCTTAGTATATACTAAGTATGTAGTAAATTACTAAGAAGACACAAGCATGTTGTACTGGAAGCTTCTTTTTAAAAGAGCAATCATTTAATTTCTGAGGGCCTAGAATTTTGTTTTCTTATATTATTGATGCCTTGAAGAAAACTTTGCATAGTGATGTCCTCAAGGAGCAATGTAACATGACTTGAGGTACTTGATCATCTTTGTGCTTTCAAAGATTATAGCCCTTTAACTTGC
>JAWLRI010001032.1:78927-116961 GCA_034781795.1 Crypturellus tataupa
TTTTTTAAAAATATATATATATATATGTATTTAATTTTGAGCAGGCAGAGGTACATCTCACTCAGCATTTCTGTAGGTTCTTAAAGCTTTTGGAATGTGTGAGCTCATGTTCAAAAAATGTTTTCTTATGCATGTTTGAATGAAGTTATTTTACTGCTAGTGGCTATAGTAAATGTACACAGAAAACAGATTTCCACAGAAAACCAATTCCTTTTAACTTGCTAAAACACATAAAATACAGATGATAGGTTCTGCTGATGTTAAAAGTAATGTATTTTGTGCATATGTCTGATGCATATGCATGGTAAAGAAAGAAAAACTAATACAACTTAGTTTATCAGTTTAGCTGCACCTGGAAGTATGGACAGTTTTAGTAACCTTTAAGAGCAAATAAAGCTGATGCTTTCCATTTTTCTGAATGCTTTAAAGCATTTGAAGTTTTTAACCTTAACTCTGAATTTTCTAGGATTTTAGTCTGTTTAAGGAATAATAATGTCTTCTAATGATTTTTAGCCTTCACCTTTCAGATCTGCCTTTTATATTTGACTTGTGAGATTTAAGAATCTACAATTTGAATGTTTATGTAATTATTTTTCAGATATATGCCCAAGTATTAAATTCCTTATCATAAAGACATTTAATAATTGTAATTGTAAAATAAAAATAGTAGCTGTTAATATTAATTTACCAAAAATTCTCTATCTTGAGGTTTTAGTGTGTTAATAGAATTAATTGCAAAGACAACAGATAAATGAGCAAAAAGAATCCCAGTCTTTTACTTCTTTGTGTGGAAATTATGAAACACACAAATCATGAAGTTTTTTCTTCAAAAATATTGCTAAAGTGGCTGCAAACACTCTATATAACCTGGAAAGAGGTCTATTCACCTTGCAATCCTTCTCTGGAAAAGGTAGGAAAATGTAGAACCTCCTTCCATTCCTGCTTATGGTAGTGGTCTTCCTTTGATAAGCAGATGATAAGTTGTTGCCCCCTCATCTAATGATGCATCATGGTGCTCTTTGCCCTCTGATGGCTCAGAGGGATCTCATCAATTCTTTCTGTCATGAGAAAGAAAATGGTGCAGTAATTAAAAAAAAAATCTTTTTTTTTTTTCATAAGTAGAAGAAAAGGAAGTAAAATATTTCAGACAGGTTTTATTAGCAGAAATACACTATTAGACTGTTATTCTTGTCATACCCAGGCTTAGGAATAACATTCATTGTATTTTAGCAAAATATATTAAAAAAAAAGTTCATACATTTCTTCCAAAAAGCAGAGAGATTTTTTAAAGTGAAGAATATAAGTATGATTTGTGATTCAGTCTGAATCAGTGACTGGTGTGAGTTTGGAACTAAACCTTAGCAAGTTCTTTGGCAATATCTTTATTTGGCTTTAGGTGCAGTACAAGTTTCTTCAGTCTTTGCTTTACTCTTCCCAAAAATAACAAACATTCCTAGCAATTGGGAATAGTAGTAGAAACCCTGCTGAACTTGGAGGGGAAAAAAGGGTTTTCACATACCAAGCGTGATTTTCCAGAACCAGCTAATACTAGCAGGGAAAACAATACATCAGAGAAAGAGTTGGTACTCAAACAGTTTAGGAAGGGGAAGATATTCTGTCTCAATATGAATTATATCTATCCAGTAAACCCCACTACATTTCATTAGACTTCCAAGGGGAAACTAAAGAGGAGACATTTTTTGTGGTGTGGACTGCACTCAGTATCTTGTATTAAGTCTGACAGGATAATAGAATAGAATAAAATCTGGCCTATCATCTGCTTGTAATATACCCATCACTGTAATAGCATTCTTAGTACTATAAATTACTGCTGCCAGTTCTCATTTCTAAACAGCTTCCCTTGAACAAGATGCTTTGCAACAACCAAGAGGAATCTGTTCATGCTGTTCCTCCCAGGAATGCCAATGAATAGAGTTCACTTTTAAAGAAAGGCATGCTTTTCTAGTGAGATGGTTTAGTTAAATTTGGCTCAAAACGGAGGCAGTTTTGACAAAACTCATCAACATGTTAATGAGTCTCATCTTTGAAGCCGTGACCTTGGATCTTGGCGCTTATTTCACAATTTAACTCTCAAAGTACATCTACCAGGGTAGAGGTAATGAAAGGAAAGAAAACTGAATGTATTAATTAGCGAGGAAAAACTACGTATCTTCCAGTATCAGCACTAGTACAGCTGTATTTTTTCCACATATCTCCATCTTTAAGGTAGTTATTAGCTGAAATCTACCTCATCAGCACTGCATAATTCCCTTCTGCTAATGGGAGTTACACTTTAAGTAAATACTCCAATATTTTCACATTGAAGAGAGAAAATAGTGATTTGCAATGCAGCGCTATGGTCTAACTCTCCATATTCTGAGAATTCTTCTGAGTCTTTATTGTCCCACTTCTTACCTAAAATAAATGAAGGAACCCAAAATATCTGTAAATTGTATTCTTCTGTTTGAAAAGCTAACACTGTTTACTTTAGTCTTGATTTTCCAGTTCTGAATTTTCTGACTATCCCATTACTGAAAAAATAATTAAAAATAGATTTCACAGAGATGTGAGCAATGATGACAGGCTTTGTGTGAGCAGCCCAAGCCAAATTTGACTGCTAGCAACTTCCATACTACTTTTCATTTATTGTGAAATCTTAGCTGATTGATGGAAAGGTATAACTTTGTGGTCGGAAAAAAATGAAATTGATTTTTCCTTACAAACCAGTTAACTTGCTTAAATATTGATGAGGAAGGATGTAAGCTAACATGGTTGACCTTGCCTGTGGTAAATGAGGGTGATCTGTAACATCCATCAGCAAGTATTGGTGGAGTTAGTGAAGTAATTCGAAAATCCATAGGCAACATAGGATAGCTAAAACTGGGTCATGTTTGGCTGGATCAACTAGCCATGAGCAGTCCTGAATTCATCCATATATGCCAAGCAAGTTAGAACATTTGAATCCTAAAATAACTAAAAATTTAAGTCTACTAGCATTGTTTAGTATCAATGTTTTTCCATGAAATAAAAAAGAGATGTAATTTAATTTCTAAAAATGAGAATTATCTATCTTTAGCAGTGGGGAACCATCACGGGTATATGAAAACTGTCCCATCTCTTCCTTTTTCTCTTCTTACTTTTCTCTCTCCCCTCTTGACTGGTCCTTCTTGCCTGATTTTGGCAACAAGGGATTTTGTGTATTTTTAAAGGGTTTTGTGTGTGATGCTGGGCAGGTGTTTGGCAATTCCCTTGCATTTACCACTGCCATTATTTATTTTTCTGCCAATGTGTGTAAATCAAAAACAAGCTTTAAATAACAATTTAGCTTTTTATGCATATGTATTTTGATTGTGGTTGCTCTCTTATGTCAAGGGGAAAGGGATAGACAAGGATAGGATCCACTTAAGATTCACCTCCAGACTTTGGCATCCAACATACCACTTTTTGTTAATGTTGAATTTGCCAGTATTTCAGCACTACTTCTTGCTGAAAGAAGGTGGAAAAAATCTCCTTGTCACCAGAGACTAAATACTGAATGACATCTTTAGGAAAATCCCATGTTCCAGCTCTCCATTTCTTCCTTCTTTGTCATTTCTCCTCTTACTTAGCCTCCTTTTCTTAAATAATAACGCTGCTGTTCAAAGTCATTACATTCATGAACCTCCCTAAGTCACGTAGTCTTGTTAAACACTTGCGGCTTAAGCCCTTCCAGAGTCAGGGCTGAAGCATGGAAACTGCTATTTAGTCTGGTTAAGATGGGTAAAATGCAGCCATGAATCATTAGATATGGATTTTGAGAAACCCTTCTTGATAATCAAGTTTCTTATTTTTTTTTTTTCTGTCAAATACCTGATAGCTTGGTAGTAATATCACATCAATCTACAATGAAAGTTATCCCGTTGTGCTGATTGCAATTACAACAGAGTAATGGAGGTTAAATCATGACATGAGCTATCATCATCACGATTTAGAGACACATAGCAAGAATGGATGAGGTGAACCTAAGACTGGTGCCTGCTGCACCTTCAGTGAAGCAAACCCTGTGTTTATGTGGAAGTTTCTGGGATAAACTTTATGTCACTGCATTAGCTGGGGAGAAATACTAACTATTTAGCAGCTTGTATTACACCAGGTGAAGGACCTACCACATCTGGCCTGATGCAGGCATCACCTGGGCTAAGAATATTGTAAGATACTTAAAATACTGCAATGCACAAGGGGATGAGATTTGCACCCACAGCTGTTTTGCCAGAGCGCTTTCCAAAAATACAGCTGGTATTGTATATTGTACTGGACCAGCTGATAACTAGTCCAGGTGATTTAACTTATGGGGCTCCATGCCCCGGTGGTGCCGGGAGGGCAGAGCAGTGATCATCTAAGCAGTGGTGGCATCTGATCAGCATCTCGACACCTTGTACCACCAGGACCCGCTTGATGCGACACTTGCACAGCTGCCGGAGGCAACGGGAGTCAGTAGCCCTAGTGACGAATTGGTTTTGACAAGTCTAATGACCCTGACGAGGAGTAGTCTGCAGCCGCTCTGTTGCAGCTGCTGGGTAATTGGTTAGCTCAGCCAAAGGGGGAATGTGCTAAAAACCCCAAATCCTCCTTGGCAGGGCAATTACACTGCTCAGCAGCAGGTGTGGAAGGCTGCCACTTGCTTCCCTAGTGCTGCAGAAGCACCAGCAGGCCACATTTCAGTCCGCTGGGTTTTGTTTGGCGGGGCACTGGGGGAAGCAACTAATCCTTTCAGGCTGCATTTGCATTGAAAATCGAAGGAGAAATCAAAGGTAAATCTGTGTAAATGCTCTTGCGGGGTTTTAGGTAAGTGCCTAGATGAGTGTATGATGTAAAATGCAAAAGATATATTTATCCAGGCATTTTTTTACTCTAGATTTTCAGACTGTAGGCAACTGCTGAAGACACGTAATAAGAATTATGCATGTGACAAGAGTAGGAGCTGGCATGTACTGTGTGGAAAGTAGTATCTCATTCCTGGCCTATCCATAGTGTTCACAAATAACGTATACTCAGTTGGTCCAAGGGAACAGCCTTGACCACAGCCACCCATATCTATGTTGGCTTTGAAAGTACAGGGCATGCTGTTGCGAAGCGAGAGAAGGTCACTGCCAGTAGTGGGAGCAGAAGTGATTAGATGTGGTGTTGTTTATGAGCAAACATTATGGGAGGAACAGCCTTTAGCACCATTTTACCAGCAGTGTTGCTGCTGCTGTCATCATTCATTGCTGGGCTTTAATTCCTGCTCTAAAAGTTGAAAAGTAAATCAATAAAATCACACTTTTCCCAAAAGTCAACATTTTTTTACAGGAAATAGAGATTGCCGTTGCACTACACCTGGAGCTTCTACTGACCCCCTTTGCATGATCTCTGAGGTCTGAAACTCACATACTCTTCAAAGATGGATCAATTTGATTCATTTTCTTTACTGGTGTGTAAGGTGCAAAGGGTAACGCTGAGGACGAATGTCACTGTCTGTTTCTCACACACTCTCACTCACTGTTGCAAGTGCAGCTGGAGGGAGTAACTACTGCATCTGTCCAGAGGAGAAGACTCATTCACTGTAACTCCTTATTTCTTCAAGATTTCTGAAGCCCCATGCCCCTCACTCATATTCCCCGTCCATCGCACACCAGCCACAAATATCTGCTAATGTTGCTTGGAAATGTAGTACAGAATACCTAAGGGGAGAATGTAAAGAGGATGGGGCCAAATTCTTCTCCGTGGTGGCCAGTGACAGGACAAGTGATAATGGGTACAAGTTGAAACATAGGTAGTTTAATCTCCGTATGAGCAAGAACTTCTTTGCTGTGAGGGTGCCAGAGCCCTGGCACAGGCTGCCCAGAGAGGCTGTGGAGGCTCCTTCTCTGGAGATCTTCCCAACCCGCCTGGATGACACCCTGTGCCCGGTGCTCTGGGTGTCCCTGCTGGAGCAGGGGTTGGACTAGATGATCTCTAGAGGTCCCTGCCAACCTCAATCACTCTGTGATCCTGTGATTCTTTGACACTGTATTTCGTTACTGTGCACGGAGACATCTGTCCAAGCAGATGTTGATCACTTTTATAACTGTGTAAACCTAAAGTTATTCTGAAGCAGAAGTTGCAGACAGGCACAAGTGCAATCATTAGATTTTCAATTGTTTATTGGCATTGCATTGGATTGGGATGTGGGCTTAAACCCAGCCTCAGAGCTCAATCTTCTGCTTCCTTTAACTCGTATAAGTTTCTTTTGCTACTCATCTAACATTGCTTGTGTGTTACAATCTTATCAGTAGTGTTCTTATCTGACTTTGTCTAAACCGCATGGATCGTTAAAATAGAAAGTAATTATTTGTCAGTTAAAAATTGAAAAATAGAGGTTTTCAGCCAACAGTGGAAAAAAATAGTTCTAACAATCTGCTTTACTTACTGTGTGAAAAAAAATCATTTCAAGGGCCACCACTGTTGAACACTGTGGTGGTTCACTTGGATGAGATAGGATCTGACATGCTGAGAGCAAATACCCATTAACAAGGATTTGGTGTCCAGCAACCACAAACATAAATGAAAACATAATTTCATGCCCTAATTCTATGTTTTAAGGATTTTGAGCATTTTTTCATAGTCATCCATTAATTGGCTATAGTGAAAGCCAAAGCTTCTCATTTTTTTCCTTCAGAAAGCCACGTGGTTTATCATCTTGTGCCTCTGAACCTGTAGGTATTATGGCTTTGGGGTTTTTTGGGACCAAAGATAAGCAGTAAAAATAAATATATAGTCATTAGCTGATTATTGTCTAAATTGCCCTTTGGGGTTTCTATAAAAAGTTGTGGTGCCACATTTACGCCAGAAGTAAGTGTCTCATAACATACTCATTGAACAACAGACACAGGCCCTTAACGTTAGTTATAGACCATGCTTACTAATCTCCATTTTAAATCATATTTCTACTTCATGCATCTCATTCTTCTTCCTGGCCTTTCATTCTTCAAACTCTAACCTCAGCCTTGGAGCCTATTCCCAGAATAGGCTGCTCCTGTAAAGTCTATAAATCCCTTCAAAAATTGTTTTGCATGTGAGATATTAAAAAACAAAGAAATAAAAACAACCCATGTATTCCTCAAAGTGATCACTTTATGGGATTAACACTAATTTTTTATTACTGCATTCTTTAACATACAGTTTGTAATTCTGTAGTGATCACTTAGGCTGAAGCCTCCATTTCATGTTAGGGACCACTCATATGTCAGATGTATAGGGAACATTTAGGGGGAACATTGCTGGATGCATTGGACGACCTGGCATGTACAGCACAGAAACCGGTTTGTTTCCAAGTCACTAATTTTGCTTCTACATCATTGTCACTTTGCTCAGGAGCCCCAGGGAAGCAAAACTCTAAACCATGTCTGACATGAAATGAGTACATGACTGCTTTATTAAGCCAGACAAATGTTTCAGAAGTGGGTTAAGGAATGTAAAAGCTAGGAATATGAATACTGTAACTTTGTTACAGAGACAGATAAATACACTTGTGTCCTCACTATCTTTTTTTTAGCATATTCTTCAACCTCTCTATTAAGTTTGCAGAGATGAGTGGCGCTTTTGGCGCACTTTGAAGGAACTCTTCTGTCTCAATTTCTGAGGGTTCCTTTTCCGCAGGACGAACATTCTTTTTTTCTGCAGGTGGTGTCTGAGGGCCCTGCGTGGCACTCACCTGGCCTTATATGTACAATTTCTCAAGATGATCTGTACGGTCTCCTGATTTTGTGGAGCTGAACCCAGCACCTGTGGCAACAGGAATGCCATAATGAGGAGGAATGCTGTTGCGCAGAGGCTGCTGGCCACTGAGCTCTTTAAAAATAAATGTGATGTCCCAGGGACGTTTTCAAAGCCATCAAGAGCTGCTGGCTCTTGGAAAAGTCTTTACTCCTTTGCTATCTTTGCTGATCTTATTCTTGCCAGCCAGATAGACTTGCTCATGTAGCTGTGGCTCTGAAATGATGCTCAACCATAATACTCGTACTCCTGGATTTTGTGTGATGTTTTTTGTCTCACTGGGGAAACCTTGAGTTCCCAATGTCAGTTTGTCCTGATAACCCAGGGCTAAACTTCAACCCCTAAAACAAAGCCTGCCCGAAAGTACAGATGCATGAGTCCTTGGTATGTCATCTTTAGTGATAGTGAATATCTTCTTTTAGCCACTCTGACAAAAGTCTACAGAAGGCAGGCCTTTCTATGTGTGCATAGATTGAGTTGCGAATGATGTAACATGAACTCAGTTTGGCTTTGGTGCTGTTCAATGGAGTCTCAGAAAGTTGTTAACTGTAAGAGTGTCCAAAGGATGATGCTCCTTCCCTCTTTCTTTCTTTCTTTTTTTCTGATTGGTCTCCTTCTTACACCAAAAATAGAACAGCTTCAAGTGCTTTCTCTTGCTTGTTATTTTCATTGACAAGAGATCAAAACAAAAAACTTTTCCATTTTGACTTGGCACATATGTGTAAAATTATATTCTATCCTAAGAAAAGAAGGTAGCTCTTTCTACTTGTAACATTCTCCTTTCATTTCTGCTTTTTATTAAGATTTGTATTTTAAATTCAAAGACAAATCCTTACAATTCAATTGATTCTGCTGCAAAGAAATATACAAAATCTAAAGTTATACATTTTCCAACCCCTGGTTCTGCATATCTTCTCTTCCTTTTGACTTCCTCATTCCTAGTCATCTCATATCAATCAGTCAGATCTGTTGGTCATTTGGAAAAGTAAATGAATTCTTGATTTGCCAGCACCTGACCCAGTCCTGTCACCATCTCCTCACAGTTATGTGTTGCTTGCCTTCATCCAAGAAGGTCTGTCAGACCTTCTGTCTTGCCTCATGACTCCAGACAGCTTTCTCACCAGGTGGATCTCTTTAAGCATTCTCAGGTCAATTTTTAGCTCAGAGGCTTATGCCATTTGGGATGATTATCTGAGTTGTCTTGAATTTTTGGGACTTAGTTCCAGATAGTCCAAAGCATTTCCATTCAGCTGAGCAAATCAAATGAAGCAAAAAAAGCTTCTTTCTGCCTTTATTCTTATTACACTTCCCAGCAGGGTGGAAGAATGAAGAGTGCACACTCCAGTTTTCTAAGGAATTTCTAATATATGTTTTTTATCCATAAGATACACGAATTAATCATTTTTTTATAATTAAAAAAAAAAAAAAAAAAAAAAAAACTAAACAAATATGACCTAATTGAAAGAAGCTGAGAGTACAAAGCAGCCAGTAATAGAAAACATTTCCTGAGCAGGGAAGTGAGTTTTCAATGTTTCATGAATTTACATATGGATTACTTTCAGGATAAAAAGGAAAAATCCTCTACCTGTTTGTTACTTTGATTTATTTCTACTTATTACAAGGGAAGCTATTTTGTCTTGTTTTCCCTCAAATATATTTTGTTTTGTTTTGTTTTTTGCTATCAGTCTCTTTTAAATCTTAAGGCAAATGCCACTTTGCCAAGAGAGCTGAATTAGAAGCTCTGCTCAGAAAAGAGTCTTAAAGGTTTAAATGTTAAGTCAATTCTCCTTAAAATGGAGAAAAATGAGGAAAAATCAGAAGACTACGTCACTGAGGTCTATGTTGTTGAATAGCCAAAGTCACTCCAGACTGTTGGTTTCTCGGTTTAATATACTTCTTACAAACAGCAGTACAAATGTAGGATTTTGGTATGATATTTTAAACAAACCAACAGAATCCTGCTATTTCTTCCCTAGGAGATGCTGCAGGGTTGTTCAGTCAGCGGTGATATTTTGAAGCATCATAATATAATGGACTGTGGTCTGACAATTATGAAAATAATTCTGCATTCCTTGCATATTCAAAATTCCAACTGATTTCAGTGGAAATGATGCATGTTCAAACAGCACAGAATTGGGACATAGCCATTATGACAGAACTGCTATTGTACAGACTGCAATAAAGGCAATAATACCCATGTTTAAGATTGCTGAAGCTTTGCATCTCCTCTCTTTTCAGTTAATTTTTTTCTGAATATTAACTTTGGGAGGTGTTTCTGTTCTATGTGTTTTCAGTAGCCTTACAGATTCTAATCCAAACACTTTTTATTCAAGCAGTAGCTAATCTGACTTAAACTAATCTGTTATTTCTCATATTTTCTCTGAGAAGAGAAAAGTTTGGCAAGGAATGCTCCATTTGGATGTTTTCTAGGATTGATTTGGTTGTTTTTTGATGTTCTGTTTTTGAGTTAAAATTGCAATGAATACTTTGCTTATTCAGAAATCCTGCTATTAGGGCAACAGAAGCAATAAACAAATACATGCCAAATTCAGCAAATAGTTCAGCTGACTGAAGAAAACAATGAAAGAGTGGGAACAAAAGGAAAGAAAAGGAGGATTCTAAATGTCATTTTCACACTTTCAAAATTGATATTCTATTTTTAATTTTGCCATAACATACTTCTTTTAAAATATGAAAGAAAAAAGGTAATGTGGAGTGGTTTTTAAAACTTCTGAAATTCTTTAAATGAAAATGTAGATTTGATCTTGATCTTGTATTTGTTTACTATTTAGTTTGGGGGCATGTGGTCTGGATTTTAAAAACTGCAAGTGTACTTTGGATAAGATGAACAATTCACATGATCTTGATAAAAATGTAAACTCAAATTAGCAACTTGAAAGGGTAGAAACCACTGGATGTTTGCTGATGAATATGGCCATGTGTGCTATATCTATGTACTTTGCATGTGTTCAAATAGAAGGTAACGTATTCTTGTTTGTTTTTTGTGTACAATCATCTGAATTAAAATTTCAGATAAAAATCTCTATGAGATGGCTGTGCTGAGGTAGAGAGAATTAAGAAATGTAGCTAATAGGTATGATGTCTATCCCCCAAATAAATGGAAATGCAAATTTAACCTTACACGTAGAAGATATCAAAGTATTGTTAGCTCTGAAGATGCACAGATTATTTTCTTAAGCTTTTTCAATAGAAGACAGTGCAAGGAGAAAAAGGAGATTAATCTTGGGATCAAGAGTCACATTGCATTTTGGTGACTACTTGTGTTTATTATACAGCATTTTTGTGGGCAGAGGTAATACTGTTCAGCTCAAGTGTACGTATTCCATCCCACTGTATGACCCCATCCTTTCCAATACTTTTTTAATCTTAGTTTCCTGAGAAAGAACAGTGTTTCCCCACTTTTCTCACATGTATGTTTGAGGGATTCATTTAAATAGTAATATTCAAAAAAAAAAGTAGAAAGTGTAATTGCAATGCTGAGGTTAGTTGCATACGAGTCTCAATTTTTAAATTTGTGATTATACAGATGTAATTTCTTCTGGTTTTGATTCAATGGTCAATCCAAATGAGCAAAGGAGCTTTAAAAAAAAAAAAAAAAAAGTGAAGGGATCATTTTGTAGGACAGCTTTTTTCCCTCAAAATGACTGTACGGATGTTGCCATAAAACTGTGTCGTATTCCTTATACTACAGCTAAATCCCTTTTTTTACTGCAAAACATCTGCATCACCCAAATGAACAGAAAACAAAGGAGACCATGTAAAGGATGTGTGTTATCAAATTTCCTTTATACTGTTGAAGAAAGTTTATAAAACTAAGATTTAATATTTTATTAATGCATTTCTTTAACTGTAAAAGAAAATATACTTTTTTGGTCAAACTTTAGACTGAAAATCAAAAATTATCAATATTAACCTTAATTCTGTCAAGGTAGTAGCATGATCTTAATATTTTAATCATTCCTTTTCCAGATAAGGAAGGCTGGTTGGTTCACATTTTTTTTTTTTTTTTTTTTTTTTTCTGAAAATAGTTCATGATACTGAGAAAAAAAAAGAACTATTAATCAAGAGGTTTGCTGACTTATGGGATCTCTTCTAGCTCTTCTAGAGTAGAATGAAAACGGTTCTTTTTCATGTTATGCTTTAAATACAGCATGAAAACTAAAAGGATTAAGAGATATAAATCCCTGATTGATTCAATAGGAGCCCGGGAGACTGGGAAAACTACCTTTCCTGGTGGAAAAATGTCTGATTAATTCCATTATATGAAAATTTCAAAAAAACACTATCCTCTGATGAGGTGGTTGTGTAATGAAAAATCTGAGATTTGTTTTTGATTGTTGAAATTGAACAATATGTTTCTAGGTATATCCCTAAGAGAGTGAGCTTATTTATTAAAAATGTACTCTTCACTTATCAGAAATATTCTCTTCACATGTGCAAATTTAAATTATCTTTATGTAATTGAGCCAGGCTAGCAAAAGAAAAACAAAACAAACAAAAAATCCTGAAAAAGAATGCCAGTTATTTTTTCAGTGTATTGTTTGATGCATTTTCATATCTAACATTGAATTTCTAAGCATAAGTCAAGGTTTGCACAAGCATATTTGGTTTTTGTAACAAAGCCTTCCCCCATTTATATGTTTTTCTTTCTTTGGCACTTTAAGTAGAATTGCACTTTACATAAACAAGTAATGAATCAAATATGCCTTATGATCTTGCTTTAATAAAGATCTCTTCAACCAGACCTTTTTATTGACATCAGTGCCAGTTTGTCAAAACTGGAGTCATTCAAACTTTTTTTTTAAGTTAACTTCTGTTAAGTGCGTAATATTTTTGACCACAATGTTAGTGTTTATGTATGTGTTTCACTATATTCTAACTTATTTTCTTTAAGCAAACGCTGCACAGTCAAGACATAAAATGAAACACACACTCTTTTACTTCGTTCCTGGCACTGATCCATTTCCAAACTAAAAAATTATTTCCATAAGAAAAACAAACTTTGCCTTTGTAATTAAATGGAGTTTACTAAGAGTGTATGCCACGTAGCAGCTAATCCTGTGTACATATGCTGAGGGTGGAAAGTGCCCTACCTAAGTCTGGGAAGAGTGGTGGATAGATCGGTCCGTTGTGCTGCCGTCCAAAGGGACCTTAACAAACTGAAAAGGGGGTCAGAGAGGATCTGTAGGGGATTACCATACAGATTAGGGGTTGACCTGCTGGGAAAGGAGCTCCACAGAGAGGCATTTGGGTGTCCTGGTTGGCAGCAAGTTGACCATGAGTCAGCAAGGTGCCCTCGTGGCCAAGAAGGCCAGTGGGCTCCTGCCCTACATCAACAGGAGCGTTGCCAGCAGGTCGAGGGAGGGGATCCTGCCCCTCTGCTCTGGGAAGGTACCTGGAGTATTGGGTGCAGTTCTGGACTCCCCAGGACAAGAGGGATGTGGAGCTTCTAGAGAGGGTCCAGCACAGAGCGACAAAGATGATTAAGGGACTGGAGCATCTATCGTATGAGGAAAGACTGAGTGAGCTGGGCCTGTTTAGCCTGGAGAAGAGAAGGCTTGGACATGTCTAATCAACATGTCAACATGTCTAATCAACATGCTCAAGTACCTGAGAGATTTTTGTAGGGAGGATAGGGCCAGGCTTTTCTCTGTGGTGGCTGGTGACAGGGCAAGGGGTAACAAGCTGAAACATAGGAAGTTAATCTCCACATGAGGAAGAACTTCTTTGCTGTGAGGGTGACACAGCCCTGGCACAGGCTGCCCAGAGAGGCTGTGGAGGCTCCTTCTCTGGAGATTTTCCAAACCTACCTGGATGCCACCCTGTGCCACGTGCTCTGGGTGTCCCTGCTGGAGCAGGGAGTTTGGACTGGATGATCTCTAGAGGTCCCTTCCAACCTTAACAATTCTGCGAGTGGAACAAATAGAAAAGTCAAGTCCTGTCCTTTGGGAGGTACCCATGCACTAATATGACTGGGGACTGGTGAGCTGGAGAGCAGCTCTGCAGAGAAGATCCATGGGTCCTGATGGACACCTTGGTGACCATGAGCCAACCATGTGCTCCTGTGGCCAAGAAGTTCTGAGCTGCATCAGGAAAAGCACTGCTAGCAGGTCAAGGGAGGTGATCCCTCCTCTCTGCTCAGCTCTGTTGAGGCCATACTTGAAGGAATGGGGTCAACGTAAGTGTCAGACATGCATAACAGATCAACTCCTGTGAAGGACTACAAAGACCTTAAAGGGTTGGGCAACTGTCATACAAGGAAAGGTTCAGGGAAATCCTATTAATGTCTATAAAGATCTGAGTGTAGGGAGCAAAGACAACACAGCTAGACTCTTCTGCATGATGTCCATTGATAAAATAGGACGATAGGCATCAGGAATAGACTGAAACACAGGAAGCTGCGTCTGAACATAAGGATAAACATTCTTACTGTGAGGATGGCTTAGCACTTCAAGAAGTTGCAGAATAGAATAAAAGTTAGTATCTCTAAATGGATAAAGATATTTCTGTTTATTTCTGTGTAACTGGGCAGAGAATTCTGGTGAGAAATAATCCATTATACTCAGGTTTCTTCTCATTTCTGGCTATTGTTTAGAAGGATCCATGCTCCATTATTCCTGTCTTTTTTTTTTCTTTTTTTTTCTTCTGTTATGTTTGGGATCAAAATGTAGGCCTTTGTAAGATCCACAGCAGCAAAATTCTGAGGTATCAGAAGTTCCCAAAAGAACATGATTTATAGTCCCATGTCTGAAAGTTGATGGTCTCAATCATCAGCACATCTCTGACATGAGACCGCGTTATCTCCGCTGTGGAGATGAGATGTTTCTGCCTGTTTGAATTTGTATTGTAGAGGAAAATATCTTCCTGTATGTATTTTCAAAAAATACCTGTGAATGAATTACTTCTTTTTTCCTCCATCAAAGTATATAGAGTTCTTCTAAGTTTATTGGCAGGAGGAAACGCTCAAGTCTGACTGATTTTTTCAAGAGTTTAGTAATAACATGAGAAGCTTTAACAGTAAACAAGTTTAAAATTGGTCAACTTAGTAGCAAAAGCTACGTTATGTGGTGTCCTCAGTTATAAGAGCATAAAAGACAATTCATTGGAAAAGCCAGGTACTAAGAGACATAATAAAAATAAATAAATAAATAAATAAAAAGACAGGAACACTATCTTCCCAAGGAAAGCTGTGAAAGAATTCCTGAGTTGTTCATTCTTCCCCTAGTAGTTTCTTTTCCATATGGCTTTTGAATTGGTACTGGTTGATGCCTTCAGTAATAGCTTCTTTTGAAGGCATTTGTCATAATATTTACCATCTCTATAGCAACAGAAGTAGCATCCAAGGCTGTAATGGCCATGCTGACTAAAATTAAGGAAAACAAGAGGCTATATTATGGTGAATGAATCTCTGACACCTTTGTTTCAAGAAATAAATAATGCCCAGTATACCACGCTTCACTCCGGTTTTATTTCCATCTCCAGGCTTGGTACTTAACTGCAAAGTAAGAGAATTGAGCACTGTGTAGGTCTCTTTATAACTCCTGATTATTGAAATGTGGAAAGATATTGAAATGAGATGAAGAAATAAGCATGTTAAATTCATTATCAAGAATGTGTTAAATAAAAGGGTCATCTGCAAACAGAGCTCTTAAGGAAAGAGAGCCCACTTCTACTGTAATTTTCTGGAGTCCTTGCTCTACTGCTCCCCTTTGTCCTGCCACAGTTCTCTATGAATAGCAATCACCTTAAAAGGGAGATTAAAATATATTTTATTGATTAACTCAAATAATTGGTCTACCTATATAATTATGCAGTGAAGTGCATACGATTTAACTGCTGATGTTTTGTTTAAACAAGATACACTAGGAGGCTAGCCTGATATATATACCTGCCTGTTTACATATGCTAAAAAATGTGCATTTTTTTCTGCTTTAATGTTTCCTTAGTTCTTTATTTTTCAGTTATAGCAGCAGTGCTTATCTAGTTGAAGCCACAAAATTATTGGAGACTTAAAATCAGATTAGAATACAGTTTATTAATCATGATTCCATCCATAAGCAAAATCATACATGTTTTACTTAGATAAAGCCTGTTAAAATATGAGCCACTATTTAGATAGCAGTCTTACATCTATCTCATTTAAATAACTTTTCATAAATCTCTCTATTGAATCTATTTTATAATTGGAAGTGCAAAGAAGAGAAAACAAGTAACAATTTGCTTCGGGCTTTGTCATATTATATATTTGTCTTTTGTTTGCATTCATGCTTATGCAAGGCAGGATCATAATATTTTCTTGGACTCTTCCAGAAACATCTCAAGCAGAGATACTGTGGTGGAGGGGAATTTTCCTTTCTGAGAGAGGGAAAAAAAAAGGCAAATACCTATTGACTTTAACATGCTTTGGACGTGCTCATTTAATGGTCTGACACACAAACATCTGCCATAAATATAATCTTAGTCCATTGTTAGTTCCTGGAGCAAATAATTCTGAAACAATGTATTATTTTGTAAGCATAACTATAAAAGCAGAAGAGAAAAAAAAATCCCAGTCTTTGCACAGCTTTGAGAAGAACATAGCCTTGTACAAGCACTGCGCATCCAGAGAAACAATCAATCACTCTGTCATAAAATGAACTCCAGTTAAAGAGAAATAGTTGTGCTAGACTGAAGTGTCCCTCTGAATGTTACTTTTTCCTCCATTTAAATGCTTTAAGGGTTAAAGCACACCACTCACTTTACATGAAATGAACCAGGGCTTTCAAATCTTGGCCATGGCGTGCTGCGTCCTTGTTGGTGAGCACCTGAAGTCATTAGTCTGAGTGACGCCTGACACTAATTATGTTTGTCATTCACAAGGTAGCCATGCAAACCCAGAGAATCTGGGTAAATAATAAGCCATTTTAAAGGTTTTTATATGAGGTCTCATACTCAATTTTTTACAAGCTCTCGTGTATATTGAAGAACAACGCTTGCTAAAGCTGTTGAGGAAGAGAAATGCTTTTTAAAAGACAAATGATGTTTGAAATGCATTGTTCTTGCTTGCAACTGCTAAG
Organism: Crypturellus tataupa; assembly: GCA_034781795.1. Lineage (NCBI taxonomy): Eukaryota > Metazoa > Chordata > Aves > Tinamiformes > Tinamidae > Crypturellus > Crypturellus tataupa. The sequence continues at coordinate 95,778 of JAWLRI010001032.1, forward strand.
AAGAACAGCTTTTATATGTCTTGTAATAACATGTAAAGCTGAGGAGACGTATTTTGTCTTTGTCATCCAGCTCATCATGGTACTGGCACAGAACCTACCTTGTGAGTGTATCATGCTCAAAAATAATTGTCATATAGACATAAAATGACATAAACAAATGAAAAATGACATACAGACATAAAATAGACATAAAAACGTAAATTTCCTCCAAGTCCTTTATTTTTTGGATTTGGGCATTTCTTCACCTGTGGGTCCATCATGGTCCATAGTTGAGTTGTTTGGCTGTATCTCCTCGATTCTCTTTGGGATGACATTGCTTTTCCTGCTGCTTGCCTTAAGCGAATGTTCCGCTTTTCTGAAGCCTGAAATATCTTCTGTCCCTAAAGCAGGTGACAGTAGGCTTGGTTTGGGGATTCTGGGAGAATAGCTAATGATAAACAGGGAGCAACAATTTAATGGTTACAGGAAAGTTTATGCATAACAAAATGTTTGGATACTAAGACAAAGCAATAGAGGCAGGAAATTGACTTCATGTGTTAGGTAGTGGTTTCAATTTGTATGTGACTAAAAAAAAAAGAAAACTATATATAACTTCTATAACTTCTTCTTTGCAGTTTAGGAAAATATTACACATAATACTTCCAGAAAATCTGGGTTAACCAGGAATATGCTGAGCAATGTTAGACAACTTCAGTATGCCTGGCTTGTACTTAAGTGACTAATAGTAATAAAGGTGTTACATCCTCTTCTCCTGCCATATCTTATAATTGGGAAACTATGAATATTCCCATTTGAAAATACAACGGCGCTTTTATTCCTGAGATAATCATGTGTTATGTGGAATACTTTTTCTTAATTCCAGTTAGCAGGGACAAATATGTATATTCTGTGTTGTTCAAAAAAATATTTCTCTCATTTTGTTAATGATAGAATCATAAAATCATAGAATCGTTATGGTTGGAAAAGACCTAATCTTAAGTGTCTGAGATTCCCAACACCTTTAAAAGTCTGGGTTTAATTGTGTTAATGTTCATTAATAATTATTTAAAGATAGTTATCTCATTTTACAGGCTTGAGATTCCATTTTTGCTAATGGAATGCAGTGCATGTAAATGAATCTTTAAAAGATACTTTTTAAATTATTTTTTAAGGTAGCATTCACCAATTCTGCAAAGCTCAACATTTTATCCTGTTTCAGTTAAACAATAACTTTACAATGACATAAGCAATTATTAGACATATGTTTAATGAACAATTATTAAACTTGTGTTTTAGATTCAAGGATTATGTGATAATTTCTGAGCAAAAAAACTGAAACTGAGAGTCTATTTGTTGAACATCTGCCCTGGGCTGAGTTGGATTCCATAGAATTCAAAGTTATTACGATAGTAGAATTAATTATTTAGTATATAAATAGTATATACCTATATACTTTATCTATATACCTTTAGTGTATATAGTGTTATATAGATGTAGTAACTGAACCCTCTCTCTTTCTCTGCATATACACATATATATGTGTGTGTATACATATATGTGGAAAGAGAGAGATAGGGTTTAGTTACTATAATTAGAATGGAAGACTACATTTTTATAAATTTAGCAAGAATTTGTCTGCATGGATTATAAATACTATCTGTAGTTTTTTTGTTATTTTGACATAGCTGCCCTTGTATGATTTGCTTTTTCAAAGGCCATAGGCTCATACCAAAATTTTGGTGTCACGCTTTCTGTGCTTTCTGCACTACTTAAAATATAGTATTTTCATTCAGTCAGTTGTAAGAGGAGCTTGACGTTGTACACCTGACTTAATTTTTCTGTTTATCACAGAATATTTTGTAATAATACTTATGAAAATGATAAAATGGTCTTACACAATATTTGGCTTGTACACTAAAATCACATGTAGCTTGAATGCTATATGTACAAGTACAAATGAATTTTTACTGCTTCATCCTGGATAATATTAGAAGCACTGTAGGCTTGTTTTGGATAGTGCTGGGATATAAGAAAACAATTGTGTGGGATGAGAGTTTTTCTGAAATTTATGTGTAAGAGAGAAAGTGAAAATTGCATTTAAGTTACAATGAAGATTGACTTATCTCTTTTTTGAGCTTTTATATTTACCTTTAATAATATTTCTTTATAGCTAATGTTGTATTTATTTTCTACACTGTGGTTGCGTAGATGACATATAGTCTAGCTTTACTTCTGTTCTTAAAAAATAAACAAATGCTCTTAAAAGAGTGTTGCCCAGAGCCTTAGTGTCCCTTTTTGTTCTGGTTTGGAGAATTTGGGGGATACTTTTCATTACTTATCTACATCTTCTCCATGCACTTTATTCTTTGAAATTATAACTCTCTCTTTCATAATTTTAAATAACTGAAGTGCTTAAAATCAAGTGATTAAAATTTTATATCATGTTTTTCTCTTTCTCGGGGGACTTTCATGCTGATTAGTAACAAATGTATGCTATTTGATCAGATTACGTGAGGGTTTTCCAGCCTGAGCTTTTGTGAACATATAGATGCACTAAATAAAATACAATAAAATTCATTTACATTATTCCGGCAACGATTGCCCAATTCTTGTCAACTAATTGAACAGGAAGAGAAATACTGGAAATTTTTACATTAGAATGTTGGAAATGTTTGACATCTCTGATTATACAGTATTATTTCTGCAAGTGTACACAGCCGAGGTTTTAGGTGCTGCTCAAAGGGATATGCAGGGACTGAAACTAATGAGGTCAATTGGTGTTGAATGATAGAATTATAAAGCACTGTCTAGCAGTCATAAATATTCAAGTCTAACTGAAATTAAAGGTACATAAAATTGCTGATGTCAAGCAGAACTGAGTTTTCTTCAGTTTCTCCTGTGACAGGGGAAGAGCTGGTGTTCTGCTCATATGCACTTAGCTTTCCCTGTAAATGCATAACTAGATTAGGTGTAGGTTGAGTGTATTCTACATGATTACTGGTTACCCATATGCATTAAGTCCTATTTTGATGGACTGTAATAACAAACCCATTGTTTTTCTTACCTAATATATCTAGTTTTTGGCAGTAAAGTATTATTTCAAAGGTCCTTCTACTACTGCTGAGGGTCAATGATTTGTCATGAGACAAATACGTGTTGAGGTGATAGTACCTGGCTTTTAGGGCTGCTTTTTACTCCTTGCAATGCCATCAGCAGCCTCTCCAGCCTCCCTTGCTTCCCCTGCCTCTCTGTAATGCTGTTTTGCTCTCTTTCACAGTTTGAGGGCTGCAAGAAGGCCTTTTCTAGACTGGAGAACCTCAAGATTCACTTGAGGAGCCACACGGGTGAGAAGCCCTACCTCTGCCAGCACCCTGGCTGCCGGAAGGCCTTCAGCAACTCCAGTGACCGCGCGAAGCACCAGCGGACCCACCTGGACACGGTGAGTGGCTGAAGTCATCCTTAGGGACCCTGGGTCGCTACACAAGACCAAGCTAAGCTATGGAATAACTCATTTCAGCAAACAGTTAGACCTAGAGATCGTTTAATACTCTATTGAGTAAGTACAAGTCTTCAGAGAAGGCAGCCAGGTCAGAGCAGTTAAAGGGATTTATGAACTGTCTGGCAAATTAGACCTTTTTTTTTTTTATGTGAGATATTATAGAACTGGTTTCTTCCTATAAAGGCATAAATGTTTTTTGAAAATACAAGCTGAAGAATGCTGCTTACTTCAGATATATCATTTTGTGGTACTTTAGCATTTGATGTTTGCTTGCTTGCTTGGTTTTTATTTGCTTTCTATATAATGTAGTAAACTAATATTTTCCTTGATCTCTTTCTCTGAAACACATATCCTCTATAACCCTAAACAGTCACTCCAGGCCTTTACTGCAATTTCTTTACCCAATTCACCAAAGAAAATAATTTCTGATTAGGTCAAAGATTGCTCTGAGGGTAGAAGAATTGTGATTATAACCAACAATATTTGTTATACTGATTTAAAAAGAAATGCCATAATGTCAATTTTTCAAAGGTTTAAAGAGTTAAGATTTCTTTTGATTTCTCTTCCTTTTCAAACTTACATTTACCTTTCTTCTTTACCTCTCTGATAAATGACTGAATATTCTGTTTGTAGTAATAAAAAGCATGAATTTTCTTAGTAATGTGTCCTGCAGCATCCCAAGACTCAAATGGGTTTTTCAACAAGTTAAAATGATCTGACACTTAACAGGTGTTACTATCTTTTAACAGTGTCATTATCCTTTTTCTTCTTGGCTTAGAAACCCTACGCATGTCAGATTCCAGGATGTACTAAACGATACACGGACCCAAGCTCTCTGAGAAAGCATGTGAAAGCACATTCTTCCAAAGACCAGCAAGCCAGGAAAAAGGTAAATTTTCTAGTATAAAAATTCCATATGAAAATTACACAGGGAAGCCAGTGTTCTAATATTAGCTGCATCAATGCATCTTAAGTACCTGCTGATTTCCAAACTGCTTGATTAGAAAAACAGCTAATGAAAAATAATAGGTCTGATATTTATATAGATAATGATTTTATCTTTGACTTAATGAGGCCAATTGCTTTAATGCTGTATATTTTCAGATATGTCGATTAATCACTCAACTTATGTAATGAAACAAATTTAAAATATTTTTTGAAAATAAAAAAAAAGATTTTTATTTAAAAATTTTTCCCCCTTGGTAAATGCATCTCAGTTAGAAAGATGGATTTTAAGAACAGATGGACAGTGACAGATGTACAGTAGGTAGGATTAATCTGTAGTGTAAAATTAATTATATTTTCATATGCCAGACACTTCCAAATACCAAGACATTTCAAAATGCTGAGTCTCTATGGTGTCCATGAGTCAACAGTTGTCTATATATATAAACACATCTTTGAAAAGCTGAGTTGCTAGCTAATGAAATAATCTTTTTTTTTTTTATTCCTGAGCATTTCTCATCACATCACACATCAATCTCTACCACTGCTGCATTAAACTGTTTAGTCCACTGAGAATAAAAATCTAAGCTTTTATGTTATAGGAAATTGCTGTTGATAAAAGGGGAACCTGCATGCACTGGCTTAGGGATAAAATAACTTTCAAGAAGCATCTCTGTGTGATTGCATCAAATTAGAATACTATGTGGGGTTTCCCTTCTTACATTTACATTTCTCTTGTATTTTTTTTTCTGTTGTTGCTCTTCTCCACTCTTCCTTTGTGCTGAACAACTTAAAGCTGATCATTTTAATCCTTAGTTCACTATCTGTGTCTGCGTTTGGGTTTAAAATTGGTTATTTTTGCATCCTCTCTGTTTGATAAGGATTTATTTATGCCATTGGTCACCTGAGGTGTGTTAATGTACGTAAAGGGAGAATAACTCAAACCTGAAGGAAAAAAAAAAAAAGAAAGAAAAAACTTGGCATCAGTCAAGCCAAATCTTTAAAAGACAGACAAAGTTTGCCATGTATAATTTTACAAGGCTAAGCATAGTTACTGGACACTTTAGAACTTAAAATTGCTAACTCATATCGTGCTTTGGCATTGGAAATATTTTTTGGCAGTAATAATATTAAAAAATAAGAAACAATAAACCTTTTAAGGGAGAATTAAGATTATTTATGACTTTAATTAAAAATGAAAATTGGCTTAATGTCAAAAAAGTCTTTACAAAAATGTGAATTCATCAAAAATAACCATAAAAATTCCAAAGTGATAAAGGCACAGTGGAGTAATAGTTCCAGCCCCAGGGAACTATTTTGTTGAAAAGAATGAAACCCTTTGCTGTTACACCCTGTTAGTCATGGATTCATTTAATGTATTGTGCCTGACTGCTTTTAATTGTCCTTTTAACCTCTTCCTACACCCTATGTGACATTACTTTGGTGTCTTAAATTGCTAGTTCTCCAGGACTGTGTGTAAAAATGTACCTTTGATGCTACATAGCATTAAAGTAGCAAGCACAGTTAAGTATAATTATAGTAGTAGAGTCAGCTACTAATTAAACTAAAATCTGGCTAACCCAAGTCTACAGCCCAGGTTTTTGAAATACATGTTCAAAACTTGGATCTTCTCTTTGTCCCTTTAAGGTAGGGCTAAGGTATGAAGCAATTACAAATAACATAGACAAATTTGTATCTCTGGATTCTTGTAACGGGCTTTTATTCATATACTTTTATGGCTTACTGTGTAGGTCAAAAACAACTGTGTGTGCATGTTCCATGTAAGGCAGTTTCCTTACCCCACTACCCTCCAAATACACTTAACTGGGAATCTCTCCAGGTAATGGGATGAAGTCCTAGATTCCAAGAAGTCCCTGGAACAAACACTATTAAAGAATGTAGCTTAGCAAGCGGTACAGCAACTTTGATTTACTTTGTAAAGGCAAGCAAAACAGTGAGAGGGGCCATGACTGCTTTAGTCATTTCTATGTGATTTCCAGAAATTGTCCTGATGTGTAAATGCCATGCAAAATCCTGGAAACAGGAGTTTAAAATGTTTGGTAAGGCACTCAAAATATAAACCTTATGCATCATAATTTCACTCCTTACTTTTAAAATAATTTTGTGGGATAAAAAGTAGTACTCCCTCCTTTATTTTAAAATAAGTTGCTTATTTAAAAGAATTTGCTGATTGTGCTTGAGGTTCATCTTTCCTTGGAGAACACGGATGGAGCAACTGAGCAGGTCAGTCAGTGACAGAAAATCTTGCCAGAAGCTACAGTGAGAGCATCAACTAGCAGTGAGAGCAACAATAGTGCCCAACATGCCCCTGCACTATAATTAGTTTTAAAACTTGTCCTCTCCTCAGTTATCCCTTCCTTTCAGCTTTGAATGGCCAGAAGACTGGTATGTTGTTTTGTGAATTGAGAATTTACCATGTGGTAGTTGTTTCCACTATCTATAATAGAAGATAAGAGCCATGTGTGTTTCAAGGAGAACAGGATATTTTTAGACTGAGAGTATTCATGGTTCTATAAGCTCAAAAAAATAAACAAGAATTGCAAGGGTTATCAGTGCTCATTCACCTCCAGACCAAGTGGATCAGGGAATATCTTGGTTGTTCCATACTACTCATTTTCAGTTTCTCAAACTTTCTTCTAGACTACACAGTCTATGGAACTTGAAGGAGTGTGAGTGGGTGCATGGCCTGATTTAGAAGAATTACCTCCTTCTAAATTACTACTTTAACCTTCAGGTTGCCTATGCTTGATCTATATATTGTCCTGCCTTTTTTTTTTTCTTACCCAATTATATTTTTATAACCCTTTTCTCTTTCCATTTCCTTTCTTATTCTGCCTTCCACTCTTGTAGCTCTGATTCTTTAGGAAATGCAGCCCAAAATGAACATCAGTAGGTGACTGAGGTGCGTATTCTGTGGTAAGACCACTCCAATCCTTTCTGTCAGTCCCATATTCTATATCCTCTGATCTTTCTTCTGTTTCCTTCCTTCATTCCTTCCATGTACAAAATTCATCTGAATTGTCTATTTTAAAAGCATATTTGTACATACTGGAAAATCCCATTTGAATGTTTTACATATTGTGTATTTGCTAATCCTTGACCTAATATTAATTAAGGATCTCAAAAAACATTTTCCACTTCCCCTTGCATCAGTAATTACCTAACAGGTTTTACTGTCTTTGGTGCATTTTCAGGACATCCCAAGACTGGGAATAAGTAGGTTTAGCCCTTTGGTAACCTCTTTCCAAAATTAAGAAAACTCCTTTTTGTTAACTTTTTTTTGAAGGAGAGTGACTATAATAGCCTAACTGATTGCTCCCCAGGCTCAGTGGTAAATGAGCAAGACTTTTGAAAAGAAAGACATGGAAGTTTAATTCATGAGATGAAATTATTATTCCCTTTTTTCCTTTGAAATATACACCACCATTTGGCATGGAGAATCAGATAAAATAGGATGAATGAGAGGGAATATTTGCTTCAGCTAATGTTCATGCTATTCATTCTTCTTACAAAATGCTATTTTTTGTCTTAATAAAATATCAGAACCATTTGTGCCATTGATAGTTTTTATTTTAGTTAGAATCTGAATATTGTATAGTACTACAGTACTAGCTGTAGCTGTATGAAAGCTCATCTAAGTTGAAGTAAATCCTTGTGTCTTCTAGATCCTACATTTCATATATATGGAACAGCTTTAATAAGGAAGGTTGCAGTTAGGGGTTGAGCTCTGTTGTATTCCACAGTACGGAGTAATTTTATTCCTTGAGTAATTTTATTCCTATGGAGTTGCTGATTGGGCGCAAGTAATGTGCTACTTGATGCAAGTAAAAATAATTTTAAGTTGGGTACACTCTATGTATTTTCAGTGAATGAAGCGGAAAATTTCTTTAATCTGCAGATTGGTGATGTTGAGTCTGAGCATAAAAACATGTAATTCTTTTAGTAAGTCTTTCTGTTGAAGTTTGTTAAAATGAAGTTATAAAATGGAATCATTAAGGAAACACACAGCCTTTACCATTATCTACACAGTGATCTAAAACCAACTTAGAAATTGAATATTACTATTATGCTCCCCATGAACATGAATTGGCTCTTGTAAGAATTAAGGCACAAGCACAGAAAGCTTACTTTTTTCTACATGTATGCCTTGAAAAATATCTGCTACAAGGTTTTAAGTAACACACAAGTCCAGCTGCAAATGCAATAGGCCCTCCATTGGCTGTGTGTGTCTCCTGTGAGGAACATGTACAACATCTAATGACTATTTTTAAACCTTATCCTTTCTAAAAAAAAAAAAGCATCAATCCTGTGGCAAAAGCCTTGTGCTTCCAGCTTGGTACATATCTGCCTGATAATCTTCCTTTTTGACACAGATTGGTCAACAAGAAATTGATGACAGAATACTGGGTTTTGAAACAAAAACTACTCTCCCCAGAAGAAAGACTCTCCATCAGTTCTTATTAGACCTGTGTGGAAGGAGATCTTTTTCAGGATTTGTGCCATCATGTTTTTGAAAGCATATAAGGATTTTTTTTACTGTACTTCTAACAAAAACATTAGCAAAATCTAAGATGAAGAATTGCCCCTCAACCACATCCACTCCTGCTGCGGGCTGTGGTAGAGGTTTGTAAGGTGGATCAGTCTGTAGTAGCTGTGGAGCATCTTGGAAGCAGAGAAATAAAGACATGGGTCTTTAGACCCATTAGCTAGAGCAATTCTTGGCATGACTCTTCCAAGTAGCAAGTGCTGACCCCAAGCAAGTGTCCCATCTGAAATGGATGTTGTGGACATAGACATCCTTGCATGACTTGTAACTATCCTGCAGATGTTACTTTTTTGCCACTATGCATCCCCAGAATTGGAAAAAAAAAAAGGAGAGGGACAAAGTCTCCAACTTTGCAGGCAGATCTGGATCACTGTATTCTTCTGAACTCTGACCATTTTATGTGAGTGTATTAATCTGGAGAAACTGCTCTATGAACACTTACTTTGTAGGGAACAAGCAGCTCTTCTCCAGATCCCACAGTATGAACCCAGTATACTTCTGTATCTTTCAGATTTCAGGAACCTTTGTTCAAACTCTTAGTTTTAAAACTGAAAAAGAGAGATAACAGAGAAGAGAAGGAGGCAAATCTATTTTCTTGCTTCAAGAACAGTTGAGCATAAGGATATTTTCCCTCAATTGTTCTCTATAGAGTCTATTTAGACGATGCCATTAATGCAAAATGAAGTGTATTCAGGGGCTAAGGGTCAGTGAGTAGTGCCCATGGCAACCCAGAAACTATTCTGCAGAAGAAATGCTGTAAAGAGTAAGTGTTTTAATCCTCAGCTTTAATCCCTTTACTTCCTGTTTTCAAAATGAAATATAAATCAGGCACCGTGGAGTGCAGCAATCTTTTCCTGAAAGGGATCTTGACGAAAAGGGATTAGTAATGGGCAGGAGTGTTTAAGGAATTTAATCACACAATTTGTTGTAAAACTTTTGAGGCGATGAGTGACCAGCTCCTTTGAGCGTGGCCAGTGAGAAACAGCAAAACCCACTTTAAAAATGATTATAGGGCTGGCTTCAGCGGACACCCCCTGTCATTGTGCCCATCGTTGCAGCCCAGCGGGTGGTGGATGCTGCTCCAGGCACAGTGGGATGTGCTGTGTGTCCCTTGCAAGGAGGCTCCGCAGTGCGTGCAAACCTCTGCTTTTCAGGTAGCCAGAAAACACTGTCTATTTCTCATTTCTAGACTTGTGGGCACTTGTTATAATCAAGAAAGTGTAAGTTCACCATGAGGGTAACATTTACGGATTCCTCGCTGAGCTTATGTGATGCACAGAGAGGTGCACCAGAAGGAGGAAGCAGCATCACCCTCATTTAAATTTACTCACATGGAAAAAAAAAAATCAAGATTTCTTGACTTGAAACAATCCATAGTGTTTGTTATTCTTCAGGATCATTTCTGATCGCAAACAATACCTTTTCTGTGTGTTTGCCTTCACTTCCCTGCTATCAGTCACATGTACTGCCCTGTCTAGGAGGATGCTCAGACTTATCAATATGTGATCCAGCAAAATTAACGTTGTGTAGACTATGCCTAGGAGTTTGCAGATACCCCGCTGAGGTATTATTTTAAACCCTCAAGGATTATTTTAAGCATTCAAGGTATTTTTTAAGCACTCAAGTGTTTCCTTGAAGGAACTTGTCCACACACAAACAAAATTCCAATGGAGATTTCCACAAAATCTAATAGTAAAGGCCAGAATAACAGTGAGGGATGCTGCAGGATTTAAAAGGGAATGTGCAGTTGTGTACAGGTTTTCATGGCAAATTTTGATAAACTATGACAGGAAGGTGTGTTTAAAGGTGTGTGAATAAAGCACCATGTGGATGGATATTTGTTTTTTCGTTTTGTTTTGTTGTTTTTCCCCACCCATTTTTCCAGTCATTTGTCAGGCTATTCTATTCTCAGGAAAGTAAAAAACTTTGTTGGGTGGCATTTACCTGGAAGAGACTATGATTAGCAGTATCAAGTACTCGTTAAATGTTTCTCTAAATCAATCTAACACAAAAGATTGTCAGACTTTTTCACCCTTTTTAAACAGCACAGCTCAGCTTGTTTTTCTCAAAAAAAAAAAAAAAAAAAAAAAAAAACCTAACAGGAACGGTTAGAACAGTGAGCAAAAAAGGATGAAAGAGAAGATCTCATGGGTAAATGCTTTTTTTCACAGGATGGTTGCATGTTTTCATAGTGACACAATGAGATATGGAGGGAGAGGGCTCAGGTGTGGATGTTTACCTCTATGTGCACGAGTGTGTGTGGCTTCCAGCTCTATGAATGAAGTAAAAATGAAAAGAAACCAAGATTTCTGAAAATGTAGGCCCTTCAAGGCAGTGGATGTGATACCATAGAGCGTCCTTAGGTGTCATCTATCTTAAAACTTTTCAAGCATATAGAGGCAACCTATCAACAGAGTATAACTATGACCAGCAAGGTTTAGTGTTTGTTTCAGAAATTCGCCACTTACAATACACCCCACTCCAACTTTAATTCACTTTTTTAAAAGGGTTGATTTTTTTTTTCTAAATTCCTTTTAGGATGTGTCCCAACTGCAGTTTTCTTCCCTAAATTTGTGTTCAGGGGTCCATAGCATTTTTATAAGGAAATAATACAAACTATTCCTCATATTATAATAATGCTAGTTGAAAGAAAAGAACTCATTCTGTGTATAACAAAGATAGAATTAATTTTAGTCTGTCTTCAGTTTTAGTAGTGTTCTCATCTTGGAATTTTGTTTCATAATCAGAATTTCTTATTGACTTAAAATTTTCCAGAGTTAGCTGGAGTGCAGCTGAGTGTGTGCTTTTGATTTTCAATGTAATCTGCTGAAAAACATTCTTGTTATGTTTTATTGATTTAGGCAAGGTCCCAAAGATTGAAGCTGTTTTTGTGTTTGAATGTAAATGTTCTTAGTAAACCTTATAGCAGAGCAAAAGTAGCTTTTCTTCATATAGAGCCTAATGTCAATCCTGGGCCTATAGGTTATATTAATTTCAGTTTTATTCCATTTTCCCAGCCAGTGTTTAACTGAAGCAGAATGCAAACTCAGTCTGAAATAGTTGGTGTGCATATCTGAAAGATGTGGGAGAAAATTAGCAGAATAATCCTGTTGCTCTCCAGAAGTCTTGCCCGGTTGATTCACTGAAGACAAAGATTATGGAGAAGCTTTTGTCTGTGTACTGCTTCCTTCCTTCAAGGTGTCTGTTGACTCCAGATGCAAGATTTAGGATGTTTGGCAAGTGTAGACTTGTATTTTCTGTTGGAAATAAAGTTTAGCCCTGTGCAAGAAGTGAGGGGATGACAATAAAGTTGAGCTGCATGAACAAACTGCACGATCTAGTCAGACATCCTATAATGTGAGTAAACACTCAAGTAGAATAGCTTTCTATTTACCTTGTTATTTTCTTGTGTCAGATCTGTGTACTGTTAGACATAATTTCACTAACTATACAAGCAAATATTAACTTCTGGCCACTCCTTAGGGAAAATCATTAAATTGTGCAGCTCCACATAGATAGATCCCACTTCCCTTTTCCAGTGCCAACTCCACTGCCCACTTTCAGGGCAATAAAAATGCCACGAGCCTTTGATGTAAAGCAATTCCTTTCAACAAAGCATTGAAGCATTTACTTTTATTTTGCTGGTTTTAGACATGGCAGACACAAAAGGTCTAACCCGTGTTAGAAAAGAAATAATTAGTCTCAGTTGGGATGCTCCCCAACCTGGTATGGAGATCTGTGTTATTAGTTACACAGCACTTGGGGTCCATTAAACCTGCTTTCATAAAAGAAAAAAAAAGAGAGAGAGAGAGAGATTGGAAATGGTAGTATTTGAATCAAATAATAACTAGCAAATTGAAAGAACTAGGGGACTGAGTCTTTTACTAAAATTAATGTGAATGCCTCTGGGCAGGTTTTAAAGTTGCTGAGATCCTATTGTTTGTGGTTTGGAAGCAAACTAAACGTATTTGAAAAATCCTGAACTACTTTTTTTTCTTACCATCATGTTCATAACCAGACATTTCTTTTGTTGTTCTTGGTAGTGTCTCATTCCTGTTGAGCAAGAATAAAGCTGAGAAACTAGCTGGGTTGTACAAAACCATGCATATTTCAGATAAAGAAGATATTGGTCAGAAAAATATAAATTGATTAATATTTTTTTCAGGAGGTATTTTCTTCAGAATTATGTCATGCACCAAATTAAAAGCAAATCTCTGCTGTTGTATTCATACACCACAAAGCTGAAAATTGGAGAATTTAGAATCTTACTCCCTTATAATTATTTCTGCTTGTATCATCTATTTTTGGGTAGCTACTTAATCATATCTAAAATGCTAGAATGACAGCAGTAGGATTTCTATCCGTTTTCTGAAAGATTATAAACATTGGTTGATTATCATAGGAGTAAAATAATTGTGAATCTTGACTGATGGGGATCTGTTTTCTATGTTAGAAACAATCTCTGCTTAGTGATGATGAGAAGATCTCAGATTTTCAGATGCAAAACCTGTCAAGTCTACCATACACTGAGCTAATGAATTTGAGAATCTACCTTTTAGAATAATTGTTTTACAAAGGGAAGTAACAAGGCAGCTGAACTCGTTAACTTGTATGTAAGCCCGCTGTAAGTTTGGGCTGCCTTAAAACACACTGAAAACACTGAAAATTGCTGGCTGATTTAGCCATTCTTCAAGGAAACTTACTAAGATTATAGCTCTAAGTTATCTGTCCCAATGTTACTAAGCTTGAGCTGCATTAAGTGATCAGGAGGGAAGCCTGTTCTGCAGCCAGGTCGGTGTGACAGGGATGTGACTCACTCTGAAGTCAGAGGGACGGTCAGTGGCGTGGTGACCCTGCTTGTTCTGATATGGTCTGTCCATTCACCTTGCATTTATTTGTGCACAGGATAAGAATTGAAACTCGGTTTTCACTACTTTTGGCAAAATGCACACCACTTTTGCGGGGATCAAAACTTTTTGTTTGAAGCATTTCTATAAAAATAATAAAAATCTGCAAAAATGTTTGGGCAATACTGAGATTTTCTTATCCTGAGTATATTTACAAGAAGCGACGGCAATGCCCAGATCAGTTGTGACTCTTGCCAGGCCAGCATTACTAATGGTGCAGGGTGCTGCCTTCAGAGAAAGGGCTTCAAAAAACCTAAGCCAGAGACTGAGAGCCCAGGATGAATTTGAGAGGGCAGAAGTAGGTGGACCTTGTGCCAGCATTCCCTGTGTCTTTAGGGGGAAAATGCAATTTTGGGGTGGGAAGTGGAGTAGAGAGCTCTGCCCTTTGCTCCTCACCTCTTCGGACTGTGTAGCAATGATTACTTTCCAAGGACAACTCACATGCATGCCCTGGAGTTATTCCCAGAATTATTCAGGATTTTTTCCTCCTATGTTTATTAAATATATAAATCATCATTATAAAAATAGGTATTATGCAATCTATACACAAATACATGGATGAGTGTTTGTATGTGTGTGTATAAAAGCTGCATTTCTAGCTCTTGTTTCTGTGAAAATAGTCTAAATGTGAACCAGAAATAATTAATAAATGTTTTTTTTAGCACCGTGTTCAGAAATCTGAAAGGAGCTGTCTTCCAGTGTTTGTTTCTCAATATTACTGGGTTTGTGTTGCTGACTCTGTTTTTTTGTTTCATTCTTTTTCTCTCTTTTGTATTGAATGTATTTATTTAGTGTTGACTGTTGAGCAAGCCAGAAAATTATGTCAGCACAGATTGCCATGATAGATTTATTCTCACTGTCAAAGCATTTGCAAATGCAAAACAAATCTCCAAACAGTGTAGAACAGCGAAATACATATAACAGATTTAAGGATGTTTGGCTATTATTCCTATATAATGCTCATATTTAATGTGTAAATATTTAGCTCCCATTTCCTTGTTATGCTCACTGTTTCCTCCATAAATAATGCCTTCTGACTATAAAGAGGTGATTTGTTCCTTATTTAAAAAGAAAAAAAAATGGAAACAAACCACTTTACATAGGAAACATCCGTAAGTTTTATTCTATATTATAAAATCCTTTTATTATGGAAGTAGTATTTTGTCATACTTATTTTCATCTTGCAGTGCAGGGAAATTTGGAATCATGTGATTCAGCTAATGTTATGCATACTGTGCTTGACAGGAATTTGAACTTTGTACCTTTGGCATTTAAAATCGTGTGTACTTAATTTCAATTACTAGTGATAGCAGTAAAAACAGAAGAACTTGTGGCTAATATAAAACAGTTATTCATGCTATGCTGGAAGAAACATCTGGACCCTGCAGCACACTGTAAATATGAATGATGAAGGAAAATACATTGGCAGGAAAATCTTGCTCCCTTTCTCTCCTTCACATTTGCCTTCCCCTTCCCTGATCCCTCCGGCTCGATGCCGCTTCTCTCCCGGCCACATGGAGTGATTCCCAGGGGCTGCTCATCTCCAAACTCTTGTTTCTGCTGACACTGCTGCACCCCTGAACCTGCTCTATGGTCAATATTAACATTTAGTGCCTGCAGTTCACAAATCACTGTCACATCAGCTTTTTCCACAGGGCACTACAACAAGCAGGAAGTTCTCTGTGTTTCTACAGCATCGCTCTGCTGATGCAGAAGGTCTCAGTCATTTCATAGGTCTCCATTATACACAGACTAGGATGCTCTTCTTGCATAGCATCAGGAGGAATTTCCTTCCTCAGATTTGTATTAAAAAACTGTAACTGAACAGCTATTTTCAAGGGGTTTTCAGGGAAGAATTGGGGTTGCGCTAACCCCTCTACTGGTTTTCCTTGCAATTTTTGGGTGTCTCAAGGCTTTGGTTCAGTAGTTTTTTTCCTTTTTTTTTTAATTTTTTTTTTTTTACGGGATGTCCTTGCAATAGTAGTTTCTCCTTTCTTGTTTTGTGTTTCAGTTGAGATCAGGCTCAGACCTTGACCAGGACATCCTGAACGACTGCCTCGCGATCCAGCCTCTCCAGGCATCCCCTTCACCACACAATGCAGCAAATACCATGAGACCATCCCCAGAGTCGCCTCATGAGCTCTACCAAGGTATAGGAAAGGGACAGAAAAAAAAAGTCTGCAATATTTGTTTGCTTAACATTTTGGATGTTTTTTCAGCACAAGATATCCTCTAAAATTATCCTCATCTCATGAGAAAGGTAGAACTTGCAAAGTAATATGAAAAGATGGATTTTAATCAGATTGTTATGTATTTTTTGATTGAGGAGAGGGATGATGAATCTTATGTTATCTGTGAAGATCTACCTCAGGAAGGAGGGCTCATTTTGCTCTCTGGATATTTGGCGTCTGCTAACAATTTGTTTCTGCTATTCCTTTTAGGTATCTTGAATGCCCTAAGCTTAATTTAGAATTTAAAGAATATTTTTCTTCTTCGTTATTCATGTATTACATATCAGTTTTCTTATAGATTTACATCAGTGAACTGAAATGTTCCATTATGAGCTCTCATATTTTGTGTAACTCTAAATACACCAATAAATACATTTAGGCTGCAGAAGTGATAATCCTATTTTTATTGCTTCAGTTAAGTATTGGGAATTTTCTTATTAAAATACATAACTCTCATGCCTAGCTAAATGTACAATGACTGTTCACATTTCAGCAGAATTTGAAACATTTGAGAGTTTACAAGCGATAATACATGTCAAAATTCAGCCCAATGGTGTGTAGCATGTTAACATTTTTTATGAAGTTCTTTAATATTTGTGAGGGCATCTGATTCTAACTGTCATGCAGAATGCAATACATCTTCTATTAGTCTTTACTCTGGTAGTATTGAGAGTTCAAGTCTTAAGTGAGAAGCAGATGTAGCAAGTGAAGGTGTTGGATGGATGATATGTGCAGCAGTGGAAATTGGCATTTTCTGAAGTGGTTGCTTGGAAAAAGTGGTTTTATTTTACTGAGAGGCTTGCAGACCTAAAGTTCTCAATATGCTTTTGTTGAGGCTATTGTGAACTATATGCTGGCTTGTGTTGATGTAGGTTTATATTTAAAAAGACATAGCATCTGTTCTCTAATCTCAAGGAAATTTCAGATTTTAAAGAGATGTTTTCGAAGAGGCAATCTATACCTCCCCTTTGCAGTAATACAGTGTTGCTTACATGTGTTTTATTTATTGTATTTTGAGGAAGAGTTAGATATTGGGAAAAGCTTAGATAAAAAAGGGAATTACTGGCATTAGTGTGAAAGAAAACTCACAGTGAGAGGCAAAGATTGAGCTTGTCTTTTCAAGTGCCTAAAAGTCATGGAAAATATACAGGAACAGTATTTCTGAACATTTTTTGTAGGAAGTTTCCACTGAAACCTGTAGAGCACTGAGCCTTTTACAAATCTGGCTTTTAGACTATTCTTAAATATTTAAAAGGGAAGCTGCTGGATCAATCTGAATCTAGGCTAATGGTAACTTGAACAGTCTGTGGCCCAATGATCTGTCAATATCCTAAGCCAAATAAAGGGATTGCTGGTAGCCAACCCTTAGCTGAAAATTGTCTGTAGGCAGGACAGTGCATAAATGACTTCTGAGGTATGTCATAGTATTTCGTAATCTCATTCAAGCCTTGTTTTTCAATATTGAAATTCCTTAACATAATGATCTTATTTTTTCCTTACTTGCCACTACATCCTACTGTGCAGCAATTTTTCTATCAATCAGCGCTAATCAACATCAGCAGTGTTTTCTCTGTATAAGTAACAAACTGGTTTCTCTTATACAAGTGTTTGCCCCTGAACACAACCACAACACATTTTTCTTGGCTTTATTTCCTTGTCCACAGAAAGCAAGCAGTGTTGTTTCACTTCAATTTATATAGGGTGTTGTATCAGGAATAAATGAATTCATGTCACTTAATTTTATCAATGACCCAATCCATCTGAAATGGATTATTCCATTAGACACTCATCAGGGTTGATAGATAATATACTGTGCGGGAAAGTGAGATAACAATAGAGAAAGAATTATTTGAGGGGAAATGGCAATCTTAAAACTAATTACATCGCAAGGAGAGATGAGCAAAACATCAAAAATCTTCAGTGTGGTGACTTGGAAAAGACACCCTTCTGATTTCTAAGAAAACAACATCTTCTCTAAAAAATGTGGAGAGACAGTCTGAAAGAGAAAACACTTTTACTGGAACGTGTTAAAGAAGATAATAGTTGAAATGTATCTGTACTACTTTTCAAGTAGAAACATAAACGGATATCTTCTCCACCAATAACCTTAAATAAAACTTTTCTCACTTAAAAGTTAATTTGCTTCTATCTTATGCACTTTTAAAGCCAAGCTTATGCACTTTAAAAGCTTCACTTTCTCTAGGAGATATAGAGAATAAATATCTAAAAGTAAACATTTAGCTGCTAGTACATTTTTGACCATAAAAATACAATAATGCCTATAACAATCTCCATTTTGAGGCACAGAATCTGCAAATGCAGTCATGTTTAAATAAAAATACAACAATTATCTTTTAATTATGCCTATAATGCTTAAAATTAAGGCTACATAAAAATTTGCCTGATCAAGGCCTATGAGATTTTGTAAAAGAAATTTAAACAGAGTATAAACTAGTGAATTTACTAGGGTAACATTAGAGGTCCCTCACTTCTTAAAAAAAAAGAATAGAGAAATCATAGACAAAAGTAAATCAGATTACAAAATGCTATATAGAAGCACCCTCTTATTTTATCACAGTGCTTAGAACTAGCACGAGTGCTGCAACCATTCACTGAAATCTTTAAGACTATTATTGCTTGAAATACTTCCAGATTATTTCCAGGCAATGCATTCTGCTCACTGTGAGTCTAACATCTTCTGATTGTGTTAGGTAGGTTGGCAGTTAATAAGACAGAGAGGAGGGAATACACAATCTTTTTTTTTCTTCTTCTTCCGTATGAAGTACTGCAGTATTCCAGAGGAAGGAGTGACAAGGAAAAATGTCTAGTGTGTAGAGGTCTAAAAGAGGTCAAATAACATTCAAAAATTAGAATAGCAAATCTTACTTAGGATGTGGACTGTTTTGCAATATTTTTGGTAGTAGCCATTATCATTTTTATAGAGAAAAAAGTTCATAGGAGACAGTATATCTCAGGACAATGCTCTATAAAGGACCTTGGTCACAATAGCGCTATACGTTCTGAGTGTTGTGATTCCTCGGTATTAGGGATAGGAGGGCTCAAAGGCCTCAAATGAAGAGGTCTACAGAAAGAACTAGGTTTGGTTAAAGCACAAGGTGTTTCCCTGGACTTGTTGTCCTTTTCAGCCTTATGTTTTGTCCAGGAAAACTTTATAAGGCTGCAGGATGCTTTCAGGAGCTCTGATCTACCTGTAGATTGTCGCAAAAAGACACAGACAGCATCAGCAGAGCCCACATGACAGGCCAGCTTTGCAATTTGCCCTTCATAAGCTCACTTTTGCTTCTGAAATGAATCATAACCTTCATCTTTATAATGTTATTTCTATTTTAGCAACATTGCTTAACGTACCAAAGCCTCTTTCAGATGATACATACAGGAGTCATCAGACTTACAGAGGACCTGGGTAGCATTAGTAGAATATCTTTTACCTTTCCTGAGCTTACCACCTAAGGCTTGACAGAACCCATACACACATATTTCTGTCCAGAAGATCCTGTAGGGAAGTATGAAGTCTAGAGAAGTATGGCACCTAAGCCAAGAGTAGAGGAGAAAGTGTATGGCTGTGATGTTCCCAAGTTCAAAAAGTATTTCAGATTTTCCCTCTGTGCACTGCTGAATTCTTTGTTCACAAAGACAACATAAATATTCCCTAGAGAAATGCAGAATTAAATATAACATTTTTTAAAAGTCTTGAAAATTATTGAATATAGGATTTCAATGTGGACTACAAAATGAAACCTTCAGACTTTCTCTGTATACAAAGAATGCTCAGGCCTTCCCACAAATCCTGGGAGTTGGAGTAGGAGGAGAGGTATTTGGGGGGCAGAAAGAGATTGACAGAATGGTGATTTAACTGTAATAAATCCAAGGAATTAATTATACCCGTGTTGGTAATTTACACAAAGGAGGTTGATAAGTCTGTATTTAAAGATGTTTCATGAAATTATAGATTTTGGACTCCTTTAAAAGACAAAATTAGATCATTTTCTTAAATTTAGGTTTCAATAAAGTTTAAAATGCTACTTCTCTGCTTCTTTTTTTTTGAAGTAATCTTGCTCAGATCATTTTTTCTCTTCCTTCCACCCGATTTGTTTCTACATAAACTCACTAGAATGCATGCGAGTTTAGCTTCACATACAGGCAAAATGTCTTTGCAGAGATATTGAAAATTTCTGATGAGACTCCAGAAGCGAAAACTTGAATCCTCCTTTTCAGTGACTGTAATTATGCAACCTCTCTGGAGGTAACTGCTGGAGGCTACATCACTCTTGTAACCTGTGCCATAACTTTTTAAGTTGCAGAGTGGGAAATTGTGGGATTTTTTGTGTGTTTGTTTGTTTGTTTCAGACTGTACTTTTCAAATATGCCTTTAATTGGACTAGATTAAATTGTTTTCCTAGGAAGAAAAGTCTTTTGTTAAATATTGTTGGTGTCTGTTCAGTGCTTTTCTGTGTGGACTACCTGTTGATATATTGGAGTCAGTGAGAATGCTTATTGCCATGAATATTGTCCTGGTTTCACACCATTTAGGTTGGGTATTTAACTGTGATCATACATTGAAAGTCCTTCCTTTAGATAAAAATATCCTGCTATTATTATGAGCAAGCAATACAAATTTAATAGTGCTAGAAATCTTTGTCCTATACCACTCCCAGGAAAAAAGTGATCGACAACCTAGTGATTTCTACAGTATTACTCCAAGATTTTTGTCAATCTGTTAAGACTAACTCTGCTAGGGCATTGACCTGTTGCTGAATACAGCTGTGGACTACAATGTGTTTGTATGCACCTGGTGTATCATGTTTCCTTCCACATGTTTTTGACAAGGTTTACGGTGTCACTTGGGCTAATGCTATGTCTACCCTGGGAAGTTCTAAGGGCAGTGATTCCTGCTGCCAGTTTCAGCAGATTTCACTCCTCTGGATGCTCCTGCCCGCACAGTATCGTTTGGCAAAAGCTAAGTTCATGTGGTCGGGGGGAGCTTGTATGATTTTTTTTTTACACATCAGCAGAAAACAAGTCCGAGGAAAGAACA
>JAWLRI010001032.1:125560-170269 GCA_034781795.1 Crypturellus tataupa
TCTCCCTCTCCCTCTCCCTCTCCCTCTCCCTCTCCCTCCCTCTCCCTTTTCCACTTTACATCTCTTGTCATGGATGAAAAAGTGATGTTGAGCTGTTCCTGAGCCCCCTGATCTAGTGGACATTTCACCATCTGGTACAGGAAGTCTAGGTCTTGTAACCTAAGTTTTAACATCTGCAAAAATGACTGTAACACTTATTTGTAAAGTGCTCTGGGGTATGCAATTTCAAGAAAATGCAAATTAAAAGAAATTTTGGATTAAACTCACAGAGTTTGTAAAACTTTCCTGGAAAATATTATGTACTCTTACAGTACTGGCAGGGATAGAGCTGTACAAAATGTGTCAGCAGTGACAAACCTCTGTGGCAGATGCACTGCAGGTCTCATTCTCAATTCTGTTTCTCCTCTCGCAGGCCTGTGAGTCCAGATCAATATCCTGATGCCATCAGACCCTCCTTAACTTGAAAGAATTTAACACTTGGTTTCATATGCTTTATATTGCTTTAGATTGACAATTTTCTGAAAAGCTATGTATAATACACACAGATTTCTATGAAATGATGAACCTGGGCAAGAACATCATCCAGCATCCAGCAAACACAGCTTGTATGTGCTAGTAATGGAGGAGAAGAGTTTGCTGGCAGATGAACTGTTAAAAGGCCTTACCATTAGACAGATATTAATGTCTGAGATGCCAGTTCCTCCTGTGGAACTTAAAGGGAGTATTCTACCATAAAGGCGCAATTCACCCTTTGACAAATCTAATGATATGACACATTTGAAAATGTCTATGTATCTGGGCTGCACACTGGTCTTTCAGAAGTCTGTATCTGCACACACCACTAAATTATATAGTATAGTATATAGTTATCTTAAATATTAAGCAGAAAGAACTTCTTACTTGTGTGGGATTTTAAATGCTGGTGTTTTTCTAGGTTTGCTGCTCCAGCTCCTTCTCCTCACCACGTCAGCCCGCGGAGGGTCCCCATCCTGCCCGCCCTGCTGCAGGGACCGGCCCCACAGCCTCCGCTCGCTCCGCAGCCTGCAGGAATGCACCTCAAGACACATACGCCAGCAACAAGCCCTTCCTGTCAACCAAACAGCCTCCACATCCAAGGTAAGAAGGAAAAACCTTCATCATTGATGTTTTGTGTTGAGTCACTGCTGCCAGATCTTATATGTTCCCACATTATCTCAGGCCAGATCTTATGTGTTCCCACATTATGTTACTTTTCTCTGCAAGAAATCTCCGTTGAAAATTCATGTTAATTGACAGGAATTGAGATTATGCAGATCTCTTCCCTAAAAAGTAGTATGAAAACAACGTGGAATGAAGTCATTAACTTTTTATTTACTATGGAAAAATGTAGAAGAAACTCTATGTTGCAATAACAACAGTCATGATTGGGGGTTAAGCATTCTTTCAAATGTTAACCTACTTATTGTCATTTTAAGAGCTATCTCTTCAGAATGTCCTCCCTCCAGCTTAAGCAATGCTGCTTCACTCCTATGCTCTATGCTAAAAGCTTTGCCCTGTATGTCTCATTTGCTTGCCTACACTCTCCCTTCCATGCTTCAAAAACAAATGTTTCAAGAGTTTGTGATTAAGTTTTCCCAGCGCTTACACAAAGATTTCCAACTTCTTTACTCACATCTTTGTAATGTAGAAGAATACCATGGAGCTATTTCACCAGCCTGGGCTATTCTGTATATATTAGGTGGCTGAGGGAAGCTCTGTTCATTTCTGTCTCCTGCAGTTCATAACCTGCCTTTTCATGATTTAAAGGGCTGTAGCTGTAGCCACTGAACTTTCAGCCCAGTCTGCCACCAAACAATAGTGACATTTTCTGTCTCAATATGCAGTCTTAAACTTGTCAACTCAGTTTAAATTGGCTGTACCCAGGAAAAAAGGTTTTCATCTCCAGAAAGCTTGCTGAACAAAAATGTTTTTAGCAATCAACCTTACTGAAAGCTTGAGCATCTTAGAAGCTCATGGTGATACAAGGACTGGCATTCAGACAGAAGTGACGTGGGAAATCCAAGCTAGTATTGTGTGTTAACAGCTTCTTGCTCTGCTTTTCCTTTGATAATAATACATCCCAGACAAAATTTTCCTTTTCCTAAGAAAGATAGCACTAAAGACACTGTCTTGTGAGATGCACAGTTTCAGCTGCAGCATAGAACTGGGCTGTTTGGAAGTGATGGCATTAGACAACTTAGTGAGCTGCAGTGTCCTTTACAGGATTACTGTAGGCATTAAATCTGATACCCTGAAGTGCTGGAGCCCACAGTATTGAATTACTGAATTACTTGCCAGCCTACCTGCATCCCCAGCATGCTGCGTGGTTACAAATGCAATGAAAGACAGCCCTGGTCCTGTAAATGTGCCAGTGAACCTCTGCAGCAAAGCACAAATGCAGGGTGCCCTGCAGAGCTCCTGAAAAACACAGAGGTTCCACGGGCACAGGCAGCTGCAGGAACAAGCCATTGCCCCAAGACAAGTCAGGACAGGAAAGTGAGATAGGAGAGGACTGTTGCTTCATAGGTTACTGTCTTGACATACTTATCATGGAAAGTGTGGTAGACCTCTTCGGGGTATGAGCCAAGCTAGCTTGAATTTGTGTGCTTCTGATACCATTTGAACAGTTCTGCACTAAAAATATGACCACTCTTTAAAATTGTGCATGCAACTTAGGACATACATGTTTGTGAATTAAGCTGGTCGCCAATGCTAATGGAATAAAAGAAACAGCTTATGCAAAATGGGTAGTAGGAAAATTTGCTCCCCCCCCCCCCTTTTTTTTTTAATTGTTAGCAACTATGAATTACTGGAACTAGTGCTAGAGAGGAGTTATGTTAGTAACAGTTATATTTTCATAGAAAAAACATCAGATTTAAACAAATGTGTTGTTAAAATATCAAATTGCAATTCAGTAGTGTAAATGCCCCAAATATTTCTAGCTTTTCACATTAGCAAGCCAAAATGATATAACAATTAATGTTCCAAGTCTCTGTTCATTCAGTTCCCCTGTCATTCTTCATGGGCAAATGTTACCAACTGATTTTTGCTTTTTTATTTTTTGTAATTCAGCTAGTGGATCCATTAGAAATATGCTTGAAATGAAAACCATTTGTTTTGAAGTGCTTTGTGCTAAAGACAACTGTTGTAAAAATTTTACATGATTTTAGTAGCAAAGACATCAGTAGTGTACACTTCTTAATGACAATTGTAATTGTAATTTTTAATTATTTTCTTAAGAAATATTTGTTGTTTTGTTTGTTTTGTGGAGCCAGACAGGCATTTGACTGTGAAGAAAATAACTATCCTGAAACCAGTCAAAAACTTTTGACCTTCTGGCAATGCTAGTTCGTTACCAACGGGAATGAAAACTTAGTCATAATTTATTCAATGGGATCAGGATTCTGTCACAAACTTGTGTGGACTAGGATCTCAACTGTGAATTTGAGATAGAAGAGGAGTAGTTCTTGCAGTAAATGCCTATTATATCTATAAATATTTCACTTTTCTCAGGAAATAATTTTATCATGCCAGAAAAAATAACTGTTCGTTCTGTGTCTTGACGTCATTTATTATGGGTACAGTGCTTGGATGCAAAGAAACAACTGAAGTAACCCCATGTGTGTGCGCATGTTTTAAATGCTTATATTCATTTTCCATGTCAGAGGGCACTGGTGACAAACTCTGTATTATAATTCCCATGTTTGCAGCTGGCATTTGCCTTATAAAGTGACTGGGTAATTAATGGCATTGAATGCATTTGAATAGAAATGGTTGTTGATTATTTAAATGAAAACATTAAGAAACATCTGGCTGAGTGGTGATGAAGCTGATGTGTTAAACAAATAAAGCAAAACAAGGTCTGTCTTAAAATGGACTTGCCACACCATCTGCATCCCCCATCACAGTCTTCGTGACACATGCATGGGATGTCACAATTCGGAGCAGTATGATAGGAATTGCACTAGTTTTTTTATCTTATTGCGTGCACTTTGTTACATTTAATGTTCTACCAAGAATACTAAATCAGGTCCTTCCTCAGCTTCCCTTCCTATCCCCCAAAAGGACAAAGATTGGGGTACATTATGAGTCAGCATTAAAAGTGCATTTTTGTGTGTGTGTTGCAATGAAGGAGTGTGAATCAAATGTTCATTTTTATGTAAAAGAAATATAGTTATTTTAAGGGTTTCTTTGTTGGAACATGTGTTTCTCCATTGACACCATCTATTTAGCCTGTTGTAAGAACTTGGCTAAATGTTTAGAAAAAATTTCTTAGCTATTAAGTCCAAATTTCAGGTTAAATACTACAGCTCAGATTCTGTTTGTATGTGAAAAGGAGTTAAGTGATTCTAGGTTTACTGCCTGCCAGTGATTCCATATTGAATTGCTCAGGGAATAAAAAGATACTATTTTCCTAACTGCAATCCAGCAAATTCCAGCTTCATTATGATGCTTAAACTGAGCTTTTTGGTCTAGCTTCTGCTCCTGATACAACGCAGAGATATCTAATAGTTTAGCAAGAGAGAAACTGTTGCAATACAGAGCTGCAGTCCTGAGAAGAAAATCTTTTTTTCTAGAATTCCACTAAGAAAAACTTTCTGGCTTTTTTGTATGTTTTGTTTGCTTTTTGTTGTTTGTTTTTTATTTTTATTTTTCTCTGAATAACATAAGAAGGGCAGGAGAGGGGGATGAAGCCTCCGTTCTACTCTTTCCTAATTATGTCCCTCCAGTTTGTAAGGTGGATGTTTACAACACTGAATTATGAAATGGATGCATTGGAATTATTTTCGGTTTTTACATCTTAAAATTTATTTGGGTGTTTGCCAGTTGATGAAAATGCTGTGTACTCTTCCCTTTTTTTTTTTTTTTTTTTACAAAGTAGTGGTTAATGAAAGAGTGGGTCAAAGCTGGTAGGACTTGATAGGCAATATTCTTTTACTCGACTGAGGAATGGGCAAACACATAGGATGTGACTCACAATAGCTTAACCCCAAGGTAAGTGGGTTTTTATTTGCCGGAATTCATCTAGCAACAGTCAAAGTAGATGCCAGAACGTTCTGCAAGAACAGGATGCTGAGAAGAAATGCGTAAATATCAAAGGAGAGAGAGCAACGTGAAAAGACATTTCAGCAAGTGTCTTGAGTGGTCCTGCCAGCTGGCCGTGACCACTTGGTTGTTTCTGTTAACTTGTCTAACCCAACAGTGAGCTTTCACAGTGTGCTCTGTTGCTGGTTGAGAGAAAGGTTGATTTCAAGGGCATTTTCAAAGGAGGCAGAAACTGTTAGTAGCTATGCAGGTTCTAAATCAAGTCTTACAGAGCTGTTGTTTTTTCTATCTATTTTATTTTACTAGGCTTGTTTCTTAAATGTCAGGACAATTGTAAATTATTAACATGCTTTGTAAGTTTTCATAGTATCACAGAATCATTATGGATGGAAAAGACCTTCAAGATCGATTGGAACCATAAACCCCTCAACACCTTGCCTACTAAATCATGTCCCTAAATGCCTCATCTACACAATTCTTGAATGTTGCCTGGGATGGTGACTCCACCACTTCCCTGGGCATTCAAATTAAAATATTAAAAAAAAAAAAAAAAAAAAAAAAAAAAAAGTGTCATTGAGCTCAGGGCTATGAGTGCCCACAAATCCTGCTATACATGGTGAAACATGTAAGGGTCCAGTCTTTCAGGACTGAACGCTGAGTGTGTCAGTTGTGCCTGCTGCATACACTTGCAAGCTTTTTAGTAAATACATATATTCTTCTGCAAAAATGCTCTTTTTTATGCAAGTTTTCAAAAACTGTATTGACAGCAGTGTGAATATTTTTCCACATAATTGTTTACCTGATCAAAGTTGTTATTAAGACATTTAAAAATTAGGCTTTTATCTCACTACATCACTATTTCTAATAAGACTAATAAATAAAATTCAAAGTCTGTTTTTCATTCAGTATTGTTGTCTAGAACCCTTCATAAATTCCCTTTTTCTCTCTTAAGTGGGAATTCAGGCTGTCTTTTCCTATATGCAACCTTGGCCCATTCAGATGCATATTAATTTTTCTATTTCAGTTCCAGCACATCTTATGTGTGCCAGCATTTGTATGTTTCCTCAAGGCACCCAGAGGCAAACAACCTCAAAGGAAAAATAGTTAGACTCATTAAACCTCTAAACTCTGTGTTCTTCCTCCCACTTAGCAGGAAATCAATTTTATCACCTAACGGGATAGAGCATGTTTTCTACTGCATCTTTGCTATTTCTCCATCCATATAACTTAACGAAATACCTTGTCTGTACATAAACTGTCACTATCACCTCCCTACAGAAGTTAATGAAATACAAAAATTTGTGAGGTGCTTTATGATTTCAACATGTTTTTAATCTCAGAATATCCCTGTGGAGGAATTTGAAGTTGGAAGATTTATTTGGGAATGGGAGTGTGGAAATGCACTGATACAAATTTTTGATTTTTAAAATATCTTTTATTCATAAGCCAGAACAGGCTATTCTATGTGAAGTGTTTCTAATCACAAGTAATAAATTAAAATGCTAAATAAATAAATAAATGCTAAATAAATAAATTATAATGCTTATGTCCAGGCATCGTTTAATACCCAAGATAGTTAAATGCATCACTCTCAAATATCAGTAGGTCATGATACCTTATTTTGTGTTTCCCGTTAAAAGATCCTCTCTACTCATAATCTTCTAGCTTCTCTTACGCCATCAGGACAGCTCATTTTTGCTTTCTCAGTTTGTAAGCATGTGCTTTCATGGCAGGAGACTAGTTGTTACCCCTGCCACTGCCCTCCGTTTTTTGTTACTCCTGGACATCAATAGATCCCAGGCATGAAAGCTGAACGTGCATGTTTTACATATGTGTATTTCTAGTTCTAGTTTGTATATACCTGAACTTATGGAAAGCTGAAACAAAACTCACATTCGCTGTCCCTCTGACAGTCAAAATTCGGGCTCCTAACATTTTTGTGAAAGGAAGGTGAACTGTTTAGGTTCTTGAATTGTAAGGCATTACCTGCTGAATGGAGTTTATATACGAAAGATGTTTGTGGAATCCTTTTTTTTTTTCACTCATCTCAATGTTTCAGTGGGTTTAAGGAGGGTTTTTGTTTGTTCTTGTTGTTCTTGTTGTTATTGACCTTACTAAACTAAAAGAAATTATCCTGGAAGGATTATGTCGTCTGAAAGTTGGTTAACTAGACCGGCAAAAAGCACCAACTTTGCACATCAGTGTTTTCAGTTACGATGTCTCTGGAAGAAACTTAAGACACAGACATTTAATTTCTTGGATTGCTTTCTAAGGTAGGGGAACAGTGACTTTTGACATGCTTAACCCACTGCACATTCTACATGAAATGACCCACTATCCCTTTAGATGGTAAGTTATTTGCTTATAAAATCTTTAGACATTATTTAACTTCTGGACCTGTTATTTAATAGTCAAGTTCCATGGCTTCTCTTTGAAAATACAGAGGTGCTGTCTTTTTTATTCAATTTCTAGTTAGGGAAAGAGAATGGTGAGAGCAAATAGCCAGAGAACTGACAGGGAGGACCCATGTTTTCTTGAATGAAATAAAATATATGCTTTAAAACTAAATTATAAGGGTTTCATTTCTGACATGATCTAAGACCTGTGATTTAAGTATTATAGAAACCAAGAGTAAATGCATAGGTTAGAGTCTTTAGCTATAAATGCCAGCCTTCATAATGCCAAAAAATATCCAAAAAACAAACTTAATACAAAACCATTAGGTGATGATCAAGTAAAGATTCCACAGGCAAGATCTCCAGGCCAACATATTGTTGATTTATCTGACTGTCGCTTCATTTGCCTTTACCAAGGTTGGTTTTGCTTATATAAATGCATATTCTTTAGTGGATTTCAGTGTTCATTTACTCAGTGCTCATGTGCATCTTTTACTTTCTTCTACTTTCTCAGCAGGGCTCAACCTTGTGTTTTACCAAGTGCTTATTTGAGATATTTGCCATTATTTTGAATCAAGTGATTGCTTAGCTACTTCAGATAGCAGCCCTATGCAAAGTCAGAAGAGGATAGAGACCAGGACTGCAGAGAATGGAGAGATTTTATGCAAACTTTCCAGTCCATGCCTCTCACAAATCATGTTAGCAACAGAATATCCAAGGAGCAGACTGTGTTAGGAATTAATAATAACTGAAGGAAGTCATAGAGAACTTCATATGAAAGCTGCTTTACTGACTAAAAATCAACTGAAGTTTTGTTGGTGCTATAGTCAGGATTTTTACCTTTCTTTTTACATGGCCAAGGTCCTCCCACTCCATGCTTTGCATCTCTGACCAGATGTTTTACTGACTGTCTTCTCCTCATTTTAGGTTTTTATGGACAGCTTCAGACTTTCTGCCCTCCCCATTATGTGGACACTCAGAAAAACATGCAACATGGTGTATCTTGCAGTTTGGTTCCTCCTTTTGAAGACTGCTTAGCTCCCACACCAGTGAGCCAGGCAGGGTCTGCTGCCTTCCATCGAACCTTTCCAGCTCATTCTGGTATTACAGGTAAATGACAATTGTGGACAGTCAGACCTTTTTAGCACCTCTGCTGCATGTGTGAACATGAATGGGATCTGTCAGGCTGCTGACTGTTAGTTCCATCTGCAAAGGAGAGACGGGGCCTTCCACAAAGAGGAGATAGTTTTCAGATTTTCATGGAGCAGCTTAGGGTGACCAGTTGTAGTAGTCACCGTTACCTCTGGCCCATGGGCAGATGGTGTGCTGTGGGCTTCTCCAAGCTCCAACTTCCCTGTGGGTCGTTCATCAGGTCATATATTCACTTTGAACTACAGTCGTTTGGGTCTTGAAGATATTTTTGCAGGCACTCCACTCTCCTACCAGTATTGTAGTAGGAACTGGCATGACTCCAACTGCAATGAGTGCAACCTGTGTGCACATTTTTCTATGCACACTTAGTTCGTCTCTGTCTGTTTGAGGGAAGGCCACTTGCATGTGGCTATGGAAAGTTACCTCTGTGCAGAGGACAGCATAACACAATGGGTCTATCCTTAGGGCCTAAGTAAAATTAAAAATTTATGCATAAGTTTTGTGTTGTCCTTCTGCACAACAGGAATTCACTTAGTGTGTGCTGTGCTTTGAAATCTGTCGTACATCCTGGTCTTTCAATAGCGCAATGAAAGGGCAGTGCATCTATCACTTCTAGGACACATCTAGTATAAAGATATCGTCCAAAAGATGAGAGAAGGGCCTTTTTTTTTTAACAAGCTGTTATTCCCATGTGTTCCCCTGGGTTTTACTGAAGTTACTCATACATGTGCTGTTATCCTAATTATGGCAAATGAATCCCACAGTATTTTTTTATCTCTTATCAGGTAGTAAGATGAAATTCCATAGTCAAACATGATGTTTAATTCAAAAAATTTCTTAAAAGCTAAATTCCCATAGTTTATGTTTCATTCTCAAATAGTACTGAAACTCCTCACCCAGCAAGTTCTGTAAGTAATAAAAATACCATGTATATTCATTTGCTTTATGTCTGTTTGGTTTAAAGCCATGTCCAGTTCTCTGCATAAGATTTCTTCATTTTTTTTCAGTTTATGATTTTCCACCGGGGCCCACAGGCATCTTCGGTGACTCAGCTTACAGCCTGCCTGAGGACAGCAGTTTCCTACAAATAAGTGCAGTGGATCGTTGTCCCAGCCAGCTTTCTTCTGTCTACACTGAAGGCTGATTCATTCCAACTCTCACTGAACTTAATTCCATATCATCTTGCCCTTTTGACATTTCACTATCAGTTTTTCTCTCCATAAGACTGCCATGTATGTATGGGGATATGGGTGAATATACATACGTACTGGAGAGGAAAACACACAATCAGTGGGCATTTATCTTGAGTAAACTTTGCCAAAATGTTAGTAATTGTTTCTTTCTTCTGAAATGCTATACAGCAAATCTTCCTGTTTCTACATGTTTTTGTTCCTAAAGGGAATTCAAAGATGGAATAAGAAATCTGCTTTTGACTCTAATCCTTTCAATCAATTGATGAAATCATTGAAGAATACAACTCTTTAAAAAGGAAGAAGGAATAAAAACAGAGCATACTATCAACATTTCAAAGGCACGCAGCTTTTTGCACAACCTGTTTGCTTGTGATGCTTCCAAAGTTAAACATACACCAGCATAAAAAGGGAAAGCAATTAGACATACATTCTGGCACTGCACATAGGAGGTATTGTTGTGGCTTCTTCTCAGAGCCAAAGATCACTGGTACTGATTTCTTACTGGCCTTTACTCTGTATTTTAAGCCATATGCAATGGCCATTACAATTTTAACAATATTCTCTCTAATGTAATGCCTTATGCAATGTATAAGAAGGGTTTAAATGCACTAGATAAGAAGGTACTTGGACTTTCTCTGTGTTTAGCATTGCTGCTAGATAAAAATAAATGTTTTAATTTTCTGTTGGTTTTTATCTTTATTGCAATATCTGAACTTGAGAGAACTTTATTGCTATATCTGCTGTAGAACTGTAGAAAAATTTAAAATACCTTGTAGAAAGATTAATTTCCTTAGAATACTTATCTTTCTTTTAAAAGCAAAATATACAGATTTAACAAAATTTTTGTTGGCCTTAATACTTTTTATTTTCTTACCACACTTCTTTTAAAAAGATTACTGATGTTACCTATGATAATTTAGAGATGTAAAAACAAACCATTTGGGGGATTTATTTACTTAGTCTCAGGCTCTGGTCCTCAAGTCTAATCAAGACTGGAAGCTAATGAGGTTATCAGTACTCCAAACCACAGAACTATGAGTTGAACACTTTTGTGCAGTGGAGATGTTGTCCTGTCCACAATGATCCTGTACTGCTTGGAAGCAACTCTTAGATTATCTAAGGTTGAATTTTGAGGTTATTTGAGTCCATTTTGGTGACTTATTACTGTGTAGTGTTGACCTTAATACTCATGACCAGACTGAAGATGAAGGAAAAGATCCAAAGATTTGTATTTGTAGGCTAGACCATAACTACATGCTACAAAAAATCACAGTCTTAGAAAGACCAATATTAAAAATTTCTTATACCAACATTTGCTTATACTGGGAAACTTTTGTTGATTTGTTGAATGCAAAGGGGCCAAATATCAATATGCCTCTTTTTTTTGGATAGATGAATTTGTGTTCAAGTGTTTAGAAGCACTGGTAATCCTCTGAGGGTTGTATTCATGAACTGTGTTCTTAAATACAGACATATATGCTTATACATGTAATGGAATGATTTTCATCCAATAAATACAAAATATATGTTACTAAATCAAGTACGTAAATCATGTAAAAGATACAGTAAAATCTCTAGCTTAAATACATAAAATTTTGTACAATTTTTTTTACCAAATTCTTCCCCTTTTTCTCAAATTATAATAGAAAGTGGTGCTCAGTTTTTGCTCACCCTAGTAGGTGTAGTTGCTACCATGTAAGGTTTGCTTTGGTGCAAGTGACATTCAGCTTTCATGCCTTTCACACATAATGTTACATACACAGCAAAAAGACAATCTTTTTATATTAGTTTAAGATCTGGCCCAACACATCAACAGTGAATTTTAACTTTTTAATAAAACTGTAATTTTAGGCTATCTTAGGCCCATTCTGTCGTTACTGCATAAATTTAATTTTGTTCGGCAGGAGCATGAGACATGCTCAAAATTTCAATTGCAGACTATACATAGAGATATGTTTTGTTCCTCAGAGGTCAGTAAGATCACAACTGAGCCCAATGTGTACATATGTGTGCATAGGTACATATGTATATGCAGTAGATATTATTATTATGTAAGTTCTGCTAACTGCAACTCAGTGATGATTGCCCCCCAGCATTTGCCAGTTGCTGCATGTGAAACTGAAATAGCTGCAGCAGTCAGACCTTTACC
Source organism: Crypturellus tataupa (assembly GCA_034781795.1). Lineage (NCBI taxonomy): Eukaryota > Metazoa > Chordata > Aves > Tinamiformes > Tinamidae > Crypturellus > Crypturellus tataupa. The sequence continues at coordinate 137,515 of JAWLRI010001032.1, forward strand.
ACCTTGGCCTTTGAGTGTTTTGAAATGTTTCTTCCTATAGGAGGACACAAAAGCTACTCAGCAGAGAGAAGCTTGTAAGTCATGAAAGATCCAGACCAAAGGAATAAAGGACAGAAGACAGAATTCAAAAAGGGTATTCATAAATCTTATTTTCATCAGTTAAATTTGAAAAAAATAGATATGCAAGTGATTCATTTTTATATATGCATTTAAATATAAATATACTCTCTCTATATATAAAATTATATAAACATGTGTTTACATACATATGTACATATACACATATGAATCACTTCTTTAAAATCCTTTTGAGGCTTACCTTAAATATAAGGAGGTAGAGTTGTCACATGAAGTACATGAGAGTTTTCTACTGGTCTGTGAAAATATATGCATTTGTTTACTTCCATATCAGAGACATACTCTGCTTTTGGTCAGACTGACTTGGAGGATGAGCTTACATCATTTGTGGTAGTTATATGGAAAAAGAGGAATCATTCGATGTATTTTAATTATTTAAATAAGGAGTTGTATTTGTCACATTTACAAGGAAACATGGTGCTTGTGAAAATACAAACCTTAATGCCAGTTGCAAAATTATATGCAAATACATGTGCCTTGGTGATTTTTGTATTTTTTCTTCTTATTGCTGGATAATTTTAATTTTCTAAGGGGATTCCTATCTACGAGATAAATTTATTTTACACTATGGACAGAAAACTACATTTACAATCTTTTTTTTATACAATTCTCTGTTTTCAGAGTTGGAGGGTATATTTGTATTTACATTAGAAATGGATCTACACTGGAGTTTAAAAGTATAGCTTCAAATACCACCTATATACAAGAGAGAATGTGTGTGTGTAGCCATGTAAGTATATTTATATATGTATATATATCTGTATATACATATGCATGTATATACATGTGTACATATATGTACCACACACATATCTAGGCACTATGGTTTACTCGCACTATTTTTTAAAATATTGCAGTGGTAAGGCCACATGTTATGTTGTCTTGTCTTTTCAACTTGCCTTGAAGAAGTGTGAATGATTATATAAAACTACATTTAAACTCTTTATTCCCAGCTTTTCCTGTGGAATTTCATAGCAAATATTTTTAAAGAGCACTTTTTGTTTTTCATGTGAAATTGTGTTTATGTTTTTCTTTTATGTTTCTAAGAAAAGAAGAAGTGAAAAAAAAGATCACGTTTTAAAATTAACTGAGTGGATTTTTATTTAATAAAAAAAACCCTTTATTCTGTACAAAAAGAGCAATGTGTGTAATATTTTTTACATAAAGCACTTTGGTGAGGAAAGGAAGTTGAAGTATGTTTTCCATAAACTTTACAGACTTTCATGTATGTTTATATATGCTCACATATAGAGATTTGAACTCTATTTACAATACTGTATATCTGGCTCATATTTGCTGTAGATGCATACCATGAGACAAATTTTCGGAGTAATTACTTACACTTTTTCTCCATTAATATGTATAGTTTTATGATTTGTTATTGCTATGTTTCATATAATCATAAGTTATTTTTATCTTATTTCATAATTCCATAAAGTCTTTTTTATGTAAACGGTAAAATGAAGGGTATGTGTGCATGGTACAAAATACAACAAAATAAAATTTACAATTCAGTGACATGTAGCAGAGTCTATTATTGTGAGATGCCTTAGAAGAAAACTGCTCCAGCCATTGTTCTTCAGCATAAAACTACTAGAATTTGTATGAATTAGTATAATTCAAAACAGAAAGAAGAACAAAAATCTCAGACTTTTCTTCTCTGAAAAAAAAAAAGCCATCTTTATTGAGTCAGGGTGTTAGAATTGGGTTTAATTAAAGATGTAGTGAGACTAGATGGTTGCAAGGACAAATGAATGTCTCAGTGTTTGTTTAGACACTGGGTGGAGGCACAAATAAAAGCAGAACATTTAATTAACTTTTTTATGATTTGATAGTCTTTTCTGGTTTCTTTGCTAATGTGGATCTCCAATGAAACATGTAAAGGGATTTTGCTTTCTCTGGTTGCATTATTGTTTCTGCCATGCTCTAACAATTAAGAAATTACTTCAGAGCATCTCTAGTGTGAAGAAAAGAGTGTCCATTTTCACTATGCAAGAGTGAAAATGCCTTGCAAAAACATGACACAAAAGCCCATTCTTTTAAAATATATCCTGAGAGTCCAGGATATTTATGAAGTAAGTAAGTGCACAAAACATAATGCACAGGTTAGAAATCTAAGCAGAAAATACAAACTAATTAATTAATCCAATATAAAAGTAAGATTGTTTGAACTGAACCTTTTATTGCATAAAGCACTACTGTTTTTTTCTTTTTTTCCTAGTTAAAAACAAAAAACACAATTTGAAATATGAGAATTTCATACAAGACAAGATTCTCTTTTTTGTTGTTGTTGTTAATGATGATGTCTTGTTGCTACTGTTTAGCTGTTTGTACACACTTGCAGGAGTGACAAAGCTACAGTTGGTTTCTGAATTCACACGATCTCTGCCCTGGTGAAAAATAATGTAAATAGGCTCCATTTCTATATTCCTAGATTCTTAAGTAAGAAAAAAAAATAAAACTTTATATTCTGAATATAAATTTATTAATTTATACATATTTACTGCACCTAATTGAATCTTATGTTGTATTTAAAGTTTGGGTGACTATCTTTGCCTGAAAGGGTAACAGGAAAATTCTGTGATACTTTGCTTAGATTTCTAAGGATCTTGGTGCTTGCTACCTACGATCACATTTTTTGCACAAACAAAATTTTAAACTTTTGCCTATAAATATAGAAAAGGTAAGTAAGCTGTTTAGAAAAGCTTGTAATAGGCAATCTTGAGAAGGACAATTTATACATGACTGTTCATACTTACTCACTGCAGTTCATTACTTACAGGAAACAGTGATAAAATTAAATCTGCAGGATGAAAAAAGTGTTGTTTTTAAGGTTCCTATCTCTCCTTCATAATACTTTATGTTTTACCTCTATCTTCCTTGAATACATAACATTCTCATTTAAAGGTAGGTACGAAAAGTCATTCTACCACATCTTCCCATGGCTTTTATAGATTTACAGCCAAAGTAAATTTACCTGGCAGTCAGCAGCATTAATGATTCACAGATGAAATGGGCCATTTCAGTGAACTGTGACAAAGAGCACCTTCCCGCGTTCCCAGCCGAAAGTCCAAACAGGCCTTCACTATTAGCAGAAAACACCAACCTTAATGCATGGCTGCAACTGGGTACACAGGATGAGGCATTACAAGTACGTCTGTGTAGACAGGAGAAAATGTAGCTGCTTCCTCAATATTCTGTGCTCTTCCCTTTGATAAATAATGTATGTGAACCCGGCAACCGGTCGGCATGCCTAGGGCTTCGCTACACAAGTAAATTGTCTGTTTTCTGCTATTCCAGGAACGGGCACAATGAGACTAAGCTGATGCAAACCAGGGTGGCCCAGGTGCCTCACTCCCTCCTTAAGCCCCCAGCATAAATCTGTTGGGAAACAGAACAAAACACACATTTCTGCTAGAACTGCCGCTGGCAGATTGGTGATCACGACGAGTCTGTAAGCACTGCGAGTTCTCTTGCTAGCCCTTCTCTTCACATAGTTCTCGTTCTGCCATCGCTAGCGTTGGTTGAAGGGAGGGGAGGAAAACTTTGCTTTAACGGGAGATAAATAAATAGTGCCTGTGTGATGGTTCTAGGAAAAAGAGTAGCAATATTGGCTTCATGGAAATGGGAACGGGCATGGACAGCAGTCCAACAGCAAAAAACACTTCCTAGTATGAGCTGAGTTAGGTAAGACGTATCAGTTTGATGTCTTCCTGTGAAGGAGACAAACATTTCTGCAAAACTGAGATTTTTACTCTGAAAATTTTCCATATGCAGATATAATTCTGGCCAGATGTACTGGGAAATATCTGAAGGTATGGAACTATATCTGTTTATTGCCTAATAAGCAGAGCACATGGCATCAAATGAATCACCACTAATTGCCACTGGTCTAATATTGGTTCATTATTCCTACTTTTTATTTGCATGTAATGACTTCAGGATATGATATTAGGGCCTGTGCAAAGAAAAAACAGGAAACAATCCTTCCCCTTATCATCCTTCTTCCCTTTTTAACCTGGAAATCTCTGTGCCATACTCTGTTCTTTACCAGTTGTGTATGTTCTGAATTCTTTGGTCAGGATTTACCATAGCATGGTAAAATTTAACTTAATAAACTGACCAAGTATGCTAAACTTTTCATCCATTTTAGGCTAAATAAATATCAATGAGGGCAGATATTTTCCCCCATCTGCTTTCAGCAAAGGGGTAAGTTGGGTAAAAAACCTTGCCCTGTATTTTATGCTATTTACTTAAGTCTAAATTTAGATTGAAGTTTGGGGTTTAAGCTATATTATTTTAAAAAGAAATTACTGACATATTTTTAGATGCTTTTTGCCAGTGTTGCTCAAAACATACCGCAGCTAAATCTCCTAAAAGCAGAAATGTGGTTTCTATCTAGTTACTTCATAAAGTTTAAGTAAATTGTGAAATAAGTCTCAAAATGCTTATAGATATCAATAACAAGATGAGTGCTTTAGACTGGTTTTCTCAATATCCACTGGGAAAGAGTGGTCCTGTGAATGGAAATAAATTGATCTTCTTTCTTGTTTACTATATGGAGTGATGTATGTTTAAAGAACCAAAGGGTAAAGAATATGATAGGTAGATAACGTATTAATGAACACAGAGTCGGTATGACAAAGTTTTAATAACTAAGTTTCAATTGCAAACATAAGTATAATTATTTTAAACCAGAAGCAACAGGAAATTAATCCAAGTTATTGAAACTAATTCTGAAATTTGGTTCAAGAGGCTCATAAGCATAACTTTTTCTGGAAAAAGGAAACGTTCAATGAATAAAACCAGCCATACATACCTATATAACATACATGTATATACATGTACCGAGACACAGGAAGAACAGGCAGGAACTCCTTTTAGCTTCTTCCTTCCCACACTATCAAATCTCTTTGCTAACATAAGAGAACTTATGAGAACCTTAATTTGGAACCGTAGCTGCCAGCAATATTTATAAGAATACTTCATAGTCTCATTCCAGATTAAGCCATTGCAAACATCATTTAAGACAGAAACTGTTCCTTCCTGGAATATGGTATACTAATGATCTGCTTTCCATCTAGAAGACCATCCAGTGGTGGTTTGTCACCCTCTGAATTTGTCCTAATCCCTTTGATTTTATGCTCACAGTGCCTGAGGACATTACTCCATCTTTGTCTAAACCCTTGAGCATATTCTCCATCAGCACCCAGTAATAGCAAGTTATCATGGGTACAAAGTGCTACCAGTTGGCAAGGCATGGTTGTATTTCCACTTTTCCCTGAAATAACTGCACAGAATACACTGCTTCTATTCCCTTATTCCTCCTATTTTTGTCTCACATCTTTGGAGAATGTTTTGAGCTGGTGTGTGACCTTCTTGGGCTCTGTCCTGACAGTTCACAAATACTCTGAGTTTCACTGTTGACTTCACTGTATATGGGGTGGTCTCCCCACAAAATCAGGAAGAGCTTCTTAAGATTTTCCTCTTTAATTTCCAATTGTTTGTTTGTTTATTTTAGTTTGATGTATTTTGTTTGTTTTGAAGATAACAGAAAAGTGCAAGCTTTGTTGTTCATTGTGGCACACACACACGCACACACACAAACCTTAATTCAGGAGCTGTTTGCACTAAAATAAAACAAAAGTGATTCCACTAAAATCAAATTAAAGACAACATTGCATAAGCACTAATACCAAATCAGGCCTTCATCGTGACACGGCAAAAGCTCAAATAAAACTATATGAAAATGGTACTTATTTTTTGTTGGAAAGGGGAGGAAAAGTTGAGTAGTCTGCTCTTCTGCTCCCTGCTAGGGTCTTTGTGCGACTATAAATTGTTGTGTTTGATCCTATAACCTTACCTCATCCTCCAGGCATTTAACAAAGGCAGCATTATTGAATGCTGAGTTCCAGCTAATTATCAGGAGTGAGTGAGAGAAACAGGGGACAAAGAACACCTGACATGATGCCACATTAATAATTCACCCAGACGTCTGGGATAACATAAGCTCTTTGTGCACCAACATTTCGTGAGCTCCAGTAACAAGATTTTTTTTTGCAGCAAAACACACGAAGCAGTTGATGGAAAACATCAACAATCAAGTGTTTTAAAACCATGATGTCACCTGTTTGTGTGTTATTTAGCCTGAATAAGTATGTAAGTCCCTGTTGCTACAGGGTTGTATTTTGGATAGGGAAGTTCTTCACTTCACTGAGTCTCCTTAGAAGATTCAATAATAAAACCTGGGAATTTCATCTGGGGATTCCAGAGTGCCAGAGTGCACAGCAACACGTGGCAAAAGGTGCCAGGGCCCTCCAGAAACAGCAGTGTTGGGGTTGGGGGGTGATGCCTTGCCCATACCTCTCCTAAAGGTCACATGCTGGTGAATTCTTCACTTAGCTTAAATGTGGTGGCCCCTAAAAATACAGGTATGCCGTCATAGTTGGGAAAACATATTAAAAAGAGGAATTAAGTCATGCAGCAGACCTAATTCATGGCAAAGGGAATGGCTTTCTTTTTGCAGAGGGAGGATACCCTGGCAAGACACATTTCCCTATTATCTTATGAGCTCATAGTTTTTATACCAGGTTAACATCACCAGGGCTCTCAAGGAGTGCCATATCCACCCTCTATGGAGGAGAGGCAGGTTGAGCCTGGTGACAGGCAGAAAGGACTTGGCACCGAATATGATAAAAGGTGGAAGCATTAGTGAGTTTCAGTCACAGCCAGATGAGGGCAGTAGCATCTTGTAAACGCACAGCAGATGCGTGAACACAGGATGGAAGAAACATGGGTTAATTCTCTGTTACTTTCTTTGGTTTGTATGTTTATTATTTTGTGTGTTTTACCTCTGCAAAGTAGTATCAGCACAACTCACAGACAGATATCACTGAAGCTCCCGTCACACTAACACCGGTGAGGAGAATACTGCCAGGTCCCAAAAGAGGTATAGAAATAAATGATATTATAATTGTGCATGTCCACAGAGCATCATGGGGTTTTATAATGTTATTGGGAATGTCACCAACAGTCTCTACATACCTTTTGAACAGCAAGGATTCTTTTATTTATTTATTTATTTGTCAGCCCTGAAAAACAGCTTAGCAGTAACAACAACAACAAAGAGAACAAAAGCCCCCTCTGAGCTGATACCGGCTACTGAGTTACTTCAATAGCATCCTATAAATGAGAAATCGTGTTAGCTACAGGCACGATTCCAGCAGCAGATAAACCGCAAGCATTTGTTGCTATTCAGAGGGTTTTATTACGTTGCATAAAGACAGGGGAAAAAAGGCGTATGCATCAACAAAACAAGGCATAAGGCCCCAGTCCTTTTCAGCACAACAACCCCCAAATAACACACGTGACAGTTGCACAAGACATGTAGAAATATACTCTGATTCTTAAAAAATCTGATTTTATGCCAAGCCAAATAACCTTGCTGAGTCACTGTTTTCCAAGAAACAGTGCCATCATTCCTGAAACTGTTTATGTCCCTCATGCAACTGGTATGTGATCTTTCCTAAATTTGCTGACCCTCTCAGTCCCGAATACAGCTCAGCAATGCTAATTTTGTTTGCTGCCTGCATTTAATGGCCCTGTTTTTGATCTCATTTACCCTAATCTGAGATCAGGGTTCCATTCTGTTGGTTTTCATGGCCATTGACTGCTCTTGAGGTCATGCTCCTGTTTAACAAAAACCTTTTGCATGCTTTATTATGTTTGAAAGGTTGCACTAATAAAAAAAAGACTTGAAAGACTAATAAGGTACTTTTGTATATCAATAGACTGAAATATCAGTTTTCTTCTACTACAGAAAAGGAAATCAATTGGAGCAGTATGAGGAAAACTACAGCTGAACTTTAGAAGATCTTTTAAAATCAACTCAGTGGTCTTTTCCCTGTTCTTTTTGAGCCAGAACTGACCACGTTTTCAGTTGGTTAGTGAGAACTGTATCACCAAGCAGCACTTTATGTGAGGCCAGTGAAACAAGTCTGATGTACACATCTGATTTAGCAGAATCAGAATCAGGCATCCAGCCTCAGAATTTCACGCTGCTAGAAAATGGGTGCGTATCATCTCATCCGGAGCTCTAAGAATATTCCCTTTATTCTGTAAAATCGTTTGGATGCACTTTGGTCTTTACATTGACTGTTGCTTGAAAGGTAGGACATTAGGAAAAATTTCTACATGGAAAGAATGGCGAAGCCTTGGAGCCTTTTCTAAGCAGGAAGAGCTTTTATAGCTCTAGCTTTTTCGCTGGATCATTCTGCAGACATGCTAGCGTATCGGCGGACGGTAGATCGTATTTCCAGGGAGCAGGGACAATTACTGAAAGGTTTGGCTGTGACCTGTTATTAGCTTTTAGTGGAGAAGCTTGCCCTATCATTACTACAACAAGGAATTTACAGTAGAAGAGATGAATGGAGATTTTCCAAAAGATGGAAATGCTATAAAAAAAAAAAAAAAAAAAGAAAGAAAAAGAAAATAGAGAGAACAAAAGTGTGATTCCCTCTGTCAAAGAATTTGAACATTCAGATCAAAAGAGTGCATTGTTTCAAGTCACAAAGAAGTGAAAAATTGTGAAAGTTAAAATATGGGAAAGGTGAAGGTGAAGATCAGGATGAAGATTAGGTAACTGCTGAGAGATTTTCACAATGAGAAGAACAGGAAAATCACTTGCTTTTGATACAAGTAGAAAGTCAAGAAAGTTCTTTAGAAAAACTGTACAATGCTACTACAATCAAAGCAATTGGAGAAATTGATGAGTCTTAATAAACCCTTCTTGCAGGGATAGGTGAAGACCACTCCAGTATTATTTGAAGCAGAATAAAGGAAATAGGTGAGGTGAAGAGCAGACTTGATTTTTGACCCAGAAGATCTTCATCCTAGCAATATTAATAGCATAGAGGATAAAATAGAAAAAAAAAATTGCTCACCATACACATTGTGGATTTAAAGAAAGCATCTAAAAGCCTTTATCAAGTGTCTGAACGCCATATCTCTAGGACATGCTGAAATGTTATAAGTTAGCAGTACGCAATGTCAAGGCTTTACATTCAGGTACAACACTGTTGTTTAAATAAACACAATTAGCAAATGTTTCAGTGTAGGGTTTGGTATCAAAGCTCCAGTCTTTCCTTTCTCCATTCCACATTACCTTTAAATTTGTTATGGAAAAATACCTGACACAAACAATGCCTGACATTATAAGAGCACATTAGAAAAATTTGCTGACTGTATCAGCTCTTTTAAATATAGACTCAATCATCTGGCAAGCAAATAACAAAGAACCGTGCACTGATAAGTGGCAGAACTAATAATTACAGGGAAAAAAAGCAATCCAGGAGATTCTAACTCAAGTACTTTTTAGAAGGCAAAGAAATAAGATATCCATATCTTAATAGTAACTCCTCAGTAAGAAGATATTTGGGAAAGAATATCAGCAGAAATTGTAAATTTACCAGCTGCATTTACTATTTTAAATTACCAATTAATGAATAAAATACTAATATTCAACTCTAAATGTATTTCTGCACTGGAAATCAACTCAAGTAACAGTCAGGTGTCTAGATTCTTTTGAAAGCAAATACTTTTGGAAAAAATCTATTAAACATACTATGAAAACCTAAGATTTGTGAGGTTCAACAACATCTTATACTCAGATTTATCTTTGAATGAAGGCAGAGGTACATAATGCATGCAAAAATGTGATGTTATGTGTTTGCCAGGTGATGAAGCCAGCTGAATAAAAATCCACTACTCACTTTGTGGCACTTAGTGAAGGGGAATAGATGTATTTAAGAGGTTAAGATTTGGAAAAGAAACACAAATGATATGGCTAGATTTAGATCACTGAAAAATTTCTCACATTTTCCTTTCTTTTCAATGTAAGAGTAAGATTTCATACCGAAGTCAAGGATTCTTAATGCGTAATATGAGTACATGGCAGGAGCATTTTAAATAAACTTAGCAATCTATCTAAAAAAAACAACAATTAAAAAAAAAAAAAAAAAAAAAAAAGAAAAGGAAAAGGAAGGATTTTCTGTAAAAGTCAGCCAAGACTGTCAGCCAATTCCAAAAGCCTAAATATTATAAACAAGGACTTTTCATACCAGAGCTGAACAAGGTTTTCTCACAAAAGCCAAGGCTAGCACAATCTTCAGAAGTTTAATTGCTGTTGATATTCCTCAAGAGGTAAAATTGCTTTCAAGGCAATATGAAGAGTGCAGCCACCACTTGAGCTTTCTCCTCTGTCTTCCCAGGCAGCTAATTGAAGATTTATGACAGAAAAGTAGGTAAGAAGCTGCTGTCAAAACACCTTTTCTAGGTGCAGTGCTGAAGTATTCCAGCAGTCGCTTCTCTGGGATCACCGTGAGAAGGTGACCGTGGACACTGGACCACCGAACGCATTAGAAGTACATTAATTGCTCAAGGAGAAGTACTCCTGCAGATCAAGAGTCTGCATTGCTGCCCTTTGTGAAGCCCAGCAGGAGAATTATGAGCAGGTAAAGATAAAAAGAGATCAGAAAAATTAATGTGAAACTCTTTGGGGTTTCTTGTACGTATTCAGTGTATTTCATGGCAGCCACACTATCACAGATACCGTATTGCTGAGCCCTTTCTGCTCACTTCTCTGTTGTTGAATTTCTTATTTCACACAAAGTCAGATGGAATGAACATCTGGCTAGCTCCTCTCTCACTTGGTCTTTAAAGTGGTGCTAGCATGTACACTACCCACAGCATGGGAGCACTGAGGGTTTCAAAAATACCATATTATTCAGCAAAGATTATGAAATGACTGTCGTAAACTGCACATGCCAAAAAAATGATTTAACATTACAAAATGATCAGGGTAAGTGTATAAAGATCTCTTTTGTCTTTATTGCTATGTCATGTGGAGCAGAAAGGTTTTTCTGTTTGGATGGTGAGAAGGATAATTTTTTTCTTTAGTTATTGGAAAGAGGTGCAATGTAAATCTTGATCTGTCCCTGAAAAATTGATCTAAAATCTCTTCCTGTTTTTTTTCAGAGAGATGAATTTTCTCCTGTTGGATTGACTTTGGATGGGGAGGATTGGGAACGGTCAGTGCAAATAATGGAGTTTTTAAAGAATTTAGCAGATAAATAAGTTTAGTGAGCAGGTACACGCACTGTGACTGCTTTGCTATACTTGTGGTTTGGTGGTTTGGGAGTGAATTTTAAAAGGGATTACAATCATCACCTACCAAATTTAGAGTTCTTCCTGCAAGAAAAGGAAAGATCAAAGATTCTTGCAGAACCAATGGATAACATTTTAATTATTACTTTTATTCTGGGCAAATCAGCCCATTTTTTCTTAATCCTGTTTGTTTTGTTTTGTTTTGGTACAACTCAGCTTTATATCAAATAATAATTAACAAAGAAGTTTATAAGCATCTGAACAGCACCAACAGCTATTACGGTAATATTGTATATATACATATATGCATATATGTTTGTGGTGTGCGTGTATGTAGCTATGTGTGCACACATACCATGTGTATATATGGTGACATGCATACAGAATATAATATTGAATATATATATAAAATATAGAATAAGAATACTTTTAGATAAAATTATATATTTGACATTACTTGATACAGGCACTGTAAGTGAAACCAAGCATTTTTCCACCAAAGTGGACTTATTTGTGAGAGAGGGTATTGAAATGAGTCTCAAAGCATTATGAATTATAGCATTATCAACTGTGGTATTTCACTCATATGATATACTCTCACTCTCTTACTGTTAGCAAAGCTCTTTTACTTCAAACAGATACTCTCCTCTTGAAAAGTACTTAACGCATTGTATCCATGACATGAAACTGGAAGCCAAAAATATTCATTAGCAGACCTAAGACAGTTTATAGAATTAGGAATGGATGTTCAGATGGTATAAATCTATTGATCTATTGATCTCTATTGATCCAGGCCAAAGTATGTATGTTTTTTGTCTGGTAATCTTGTTCCTGTCATGACCAAGTCAGATATAAAGCAGTACTGCAGCTTTTTGAAACTGTGGAAATTAGCTCAAAAGGAAACATTTCTTCTTTTATTTTCAATATCCTAAGTATTTCTTTACAGATGACTCACCTTCCTATTGAAACTTTTGCTGTTTTTTTGGTAGGTTTTTCATGATAAAAACATTTGAAGATTACAATGATACATGAAGACAAAAAGCATAAAGATATAAAGATACATGTATTGAGATAAGGCCAGAAACATCAAGCAGTGGCAAGTATCTATACAACAATTGTCATAAATGGATTAAAAAAAAAAAAAAGAGCACAAAATGTTGAGCATAAAAATTCCCTCTCAAGAAAAAAATACACAGGCAAAAATCAGCTGTGAATTTCCAGTTGTAATTCAGCTGTGAAAATTCAGCCAGTCAGCTGTGGTTTATGACAATCAAAATTGTCATAAATTGACAATTGTAAGATGCTGCTTTTTGAGATATTTTGCTGGGAGTAAGGGCAAAACTAAGAAAACTGTTTTTCTACCATGGTTACATATAGATGTTTCTATCAAATATCCCATCGACATTTTTCAATTGCATTAGTGAATTTTAAAAAAGGTCACATCAACACAAATGATAAAAGCTTTTCAAATGCTCTGAAAATAGGACAAATAAGAGAAAATATATCAGTGCTCCACTGATCCAGTGAGAGGATGAAGCACGAACTTTTTAGATGTCAAAAATATCTGCAAAGAAGATTGTTTGAGAGATACAGCAAATTTCAAATCAGCCAGTAGGTTGCCTCCAACTTTCAACTGTGGCAAAGCTGTCATAGGACATTTATCACCTTCTAAACAACAGTCCGTCAGGGTCATGAGTGTGGAAGGTCCAGGAGCAAATACATATACCATTTTGGTGGCCCAGTCCACACAGATTACAAGAACTCTTGCCATATTGCATACTTTTTCCACAGCTGCAGGCATGATCCACCACCAAACAATAACTGCTCCAGATGAATAGGATGATGTTAGATATTAGATGATGTCAGATGAATATGATGCTAGGAGAATTTGTATCCGCTTTCTTCATTATTACTGCTTTTGGGAAAGGCTATAATCTAGAAAAGTCTCCAAAGTCTGACTCCTGTGCTGTAAAAGAAGTGCAGAATTCAGAGGACCGCATTTGGGCCCGATGTCTGTTTTGCCGCTTTATCCCATATTTATTTACAAATATGTGCAAAGAACAAATAACTGCTATTGCCCCAGGACTGGCTAACAAATGCAGATAAACAGCACAAAAATCACATTTGAATTCACTTGCAATAAAAGAACAGTGTCTTTAAAAAGTGACTCTCAGGCTCAGATGTCTGCCAAAATGACCATTGTGGTGTAAATCTAAGTCTTCCTTGTAGAGTTACCTCCAGATGAGCAACAGCGATGCAGGAGGAGTGGAGGAATGTTTCCAAATGCCTGAAGGAATGCTGCGAATTTCCATCATTTGGTGTATCCTGGTAGACAAAGAAAATCCAGACCTTTGATGACCCCTGCTGAATAAACTAAGCACTGCATTGAAATGATAACTGATGCCGCACCCGGGAGAATAACCCAGTTAATTCTCACTGAAATTAAAAATCAAAGAAGGGTTGCTTCCATAAAACATTGAATGAAAATAACAGAACCTTTATTGGGCCAAAGGAAACGGTTTTTCTGTGACTCAGAAAAGCTCTTATCAAAGCTCAGACACTTTAGGCAATTTAAGTTTTATACTTAAATGAAATGTAAACAGGTGGACCTTGGGCATTTTTTTGTTGTCCTTAAGTATGCTGATTTCTACTATAGCCTGAATAGCATAGGACATAACCCCCTTTTGCAAAAAAAGACAGCCTCATGTAGACTGTTGTATCACATGTTGCTCTGCATCAGTTGCCTCAAGTGAAGGTATTGATATTAATGCACTATGAATGTGAATTTAAATTAATCTATTTTTTTTTTCTGTAAGAAGTTATTATCTTAGGATTAATCTCACATAGTTGTAATTTTATCACTGAAATGCATATTGAATTGAATATGTTTTAATTAGGGAATATAAAAATTAAAACTATATATGCCTCCTATGTAAGACAAATCATTTATTATATTTAATAAATACACCTGTTTTTAGAAAAATCCCAAAGTTTCCAATACTATGCATACTATGTATAGAGATTTCTCAGAAATGAACGGTCTTGTGGCAAGGAATTCTAGTTTATATGTAGAAGGTACAAGACTACTACTGACAAAGAGCTGAAGTAAAGAACTTTCATTCCCCTGGGGTAGAAATGGAAACATTGGATCAGTTCACTTTAAACACAGAGCTTCTATTTACCACCAGCAAAATTTACAAGTAATATTAAGATTTATAAATGCATTATCATCAGCTTTCTGGGACCGAAGAATTTCTTAAGTCCCAGTTTTATCTGTGCAGGCAAATATTTCTGTGCAGTTTTAAATTCCCTTTATCATCTTTCTCAGGCTGCAGTCTAGAATTTTGAGTATTCAATTCGCCAATGCTAGATAAATTTCTATCTGTTTGGGGCTTTTATAAGTCTAAAAAACACATAAGCCAGAGGACAAACACACGTGTGTACTAAGGCAAGTATTCAGAGATGTGAGGAATCTTTTGCATCCTTCCTTCCAGTCAGTGCAAGGAACCATCCAGGGTGGAGCTGGGTTTGCTCACGTCTCTGAAATGGCAGTGAAGGAGGATGCGACCATTCAGATGCACTGAACTAGGGAAAGGAGGGTCTGGGCAGGAGCTTCCTGCTTTTCTTGCAGGAGTAAAATTGAATGCTGGCTCAAGAACAGCAGCAGAAGAACCTTATATTTCTGTCACATTTTCATTCATAAATTTTTTGTCTATCCTGATGAGTAAATGCGAATATATTTCATAAAACCATGAAAATATACTTCATGAAAACTATTAGAAAAAAGCCGTGACTCCTAAAATTATCATGGAATACAGACTCAGTTAGAAGAAAGTCTTCTCTATGCAGCTAACTACCCAACTTTAACAGACCATACGGCATCCTTCAGCTGTGAAGGACAATTTGGAGACAGCATGTTATGTTATATGTTCATGCTACTATTATCTTGGGCTGTGCCTTGACATTTTAGCATATTTCTTATATTTTAGTTTATTTCTTCAACCTGTTGGCAAAAGTCTTGTAAGAAAATAATGCTCTAAAAAACAGGTTGCTATCATAATTTGGTTTGAGAAGAAACATTTTCTCATTGTCTTTAAGAGTTTTACTTTAATCAGTTACACTGTGTGCTTTAGTGCTCTGTTCTACTATCAGTGGCATTGACATTACTCAAGGGCAAAAGCAAGGACCTCAGAGGAGAGCCTCTTCAGTCAGAGAGTGGATTTGGATGCAGATGCACACAGGTTGCCCTGAAAATATATTTACACGGACAGGCATTTTGTCTCACTTGAAAACAACTGCAAAATCAGTGAAGACTATCCTTTCTGTCCTTCTGTCCTTGGAAGGATCCCATCCATGTCTCATTTCTGTCCTCACAAAAGATATTACAAAAGATAGTGAAGGGTCAGAGCACATTCCCATGAAACAAGGCCCTGCAGACTGGGTAAGTTTTTAAGAAGAACAAGAAATAATGTTTAAAAGTTGTATCTATCCACACAAAAAACTTTATTTCATGGCCCAAACTCATTGTAATTTTACACTTTCACATACTTTGACTTCTATAGAAACCAAAAGCTTTGTGTCTTCAGTTACTCTGAGAAACAATTTCACATTTCTAGCAACAGGGTTGCAGTATTGATCTGTCTGCTCTGTAAGGCAGCTACTAACCTGAACGAATGCAGGGCATTGCTTACAGCTAGAAAAGACTTTTTTTTTTCTGCTGTAATTTGACACTAGACTTATTGAATTTGGCATATCTAAAATACAAGCTATTTGTACTATTTCTCTATGCCTTGTGTACATCACTTTTAATTCGAATCTTCACAATCCATTGTGATAAGAACAGTAATGGTCACTGTTTCTTGTATAGTATAGCACTTAGTAATATAGCTAATATCTATAATATGGCACTTAGCAAAGAAATATAAAACACAATATTCCAAACATATAGATACTCTCTCTCTCAGAAGCTTCTAGATAAAAAGAAATATATTTTTTCCAAATGGAAATCTATTTTTCTCACAAATTACTATCCTTCAGGGCAGAGTAATCTGTGCTCATACTTTTATGGATGTGTAGGTGTGAGAAGCTTTTTTGCCTCATCTCACAAACTGAAAGGGGCACTGTCAGTCTGCAAACTGCATTTAAAAAAATGTTTTACAAAGACCTACATTAAAAAATCTTCCAATTCTCCATTTTTCCTGTCTCTTCTTTTTCATTCATTTTGAACAATGAAAACAGATGAGGTTGCTGACTTTTGTGCATATTTTAATGTGCTGTCTCATTTGTGGTGATACATACACTGTGGTGTTTGATCTGAAAATCCTTGTACAAATATATTTATTTTGCTATATAATATTGTTACAAAGCTGCTTTTATGAATATATATCTTTTAAGTAGAAATGATAATGAATCCTCCTGAAAATTTAATGTATTTTTGCTGTTTCACTGAATAAACTTTAAACTAGTGAAACAAGAACAGTTATTTTTTACTGTTATGACATATTTCATTCTATATTTCACTTTGTTTTCCTCATTGATTGATTTCTGTTTCTTGTCTTCATTGCACGGAACTGGTAAGAAGTAGAAAAGCACTTCAGAAATATAAAAAACTATTGCAGTAAAATTACTGGAGTTGGCAGTATGCTTCAGAGGCTACTGTAGTGCTCAAGGTTATTTCATGTTTTTCCCCTTTTTTCTCTCTTCTTTAAAGTTAGCCTTTTACATACCACTTAAGTGACAAGAAGTTTATAACAAGACACTCTATGCAACTTAGACTGTTGCAATTTGGGGATTGCAGGTGAAGAGGATGATAAATTTTAAACTTGATTGCCAACCGCAACATTTTATTTAAACTGAAAGACAAGATGAAAACTCAATTGTAAGTCATTTCGAAGTGAGTTCAGTTTATTTGTATTTGCCAGGCAATATGTTTTTCTACTCTGAGGCCATGGCTTGTACAGTAAGTGCTTTAATACTCACTTGCAATTTGAGGGGAATACAAATAATTAATGCTGTTGTAGCAATCTGTTAGTACATATCCTCGGGGATAAATCATCAAATACATGTTCTAATACGATCCATGCCAAATTCTAAGCCAAGATTTTATAGATTAACTAAGCAGTTTCCTAAAACCAACTCAAAATTGGAAAGGATTTCTTTTCTGAAGCCAAAGTATTCCAGAGCTGCAGAATGTTGTCACAGATAAATAAAGTTTATTATTTGGAAAAAAAGATCTGGGCTCAGGCTTAAGCTTGCATGATTCATCATGCATAACAATACTTTAAAAAGCTTTGCTTTATATACTTAAAGTAAGCATTTATATAGACATATAGTTCATGAGTGTCTACATTTATGAGGCTTTTTTACATTATCCCTCCTGTGTGCATTAAGTCTGAATCTCAGTGCAATACGACACAGCTGCCGTCTTTCTGCCCCACATATACTAGCTGCTAGCTCTTAGAGATAGTGGCCAGGACCAACTTGCTTTTTAATTTCTGCAAACATCAGGACTGCTGGATTTAAGGCAAATCTCCTTAGTGCAGCTATTGCGGCCGGGCACTAATGTGTCTGCATTGGCTGACAGACACCTCAATATCCAACAAACAAACAGAAGACCTAATGGTATTCAAACTTTAACAAACTAATCTTTTTCACATCATCAAAAAAAAATAAATAAATAAAAGGAGGACAGTATTAAGATGGACTTGCTAACTTATACCTGAGATAACATGGTTGAGGAGCACTTACACAGAGGGTTGAGGATCTAGTTTGGTGGTGAGAGTAAGATGTGAGAGTCAAGAGCCATGTAAAGAAAGACAGCACAATGCTCATACTGCTTTGTTTCCCCCTTCAGGGAACACCAAACCCTCAATCCTTTTGCCTATGAAAAGTAGTTTTTACATCTTTCACTGTCTTTCCTCTGTTCTTCCATGTAGGAAAAAAATGTACTTTCCCGCTCTATCATACCTTTCAACCTACCCCTTCCACCGTTGCCCTGTCGTTTACATTTTCTGACTCAGGAGCTTTCTTTGAAACCTTATTCCCAATAGCTGGAGACACTGACCAACGGGAAGCTCGTGACATTCAGCCAAGGCAACTGCAGAGCCCCGCACACGTGCAGGAGCAACCCCAGGCACCAGGACACATTGGGGTGACCAGCTGGAGAGCAGCTCTGCACAGAAGGCCCCAGAGGCCCATGCAGTGAAAAAGGCCATATATGAAATTCACTGGTGTTAAGAGGAGGTCAGTCAAGACAAAGCAGGATCTACATACCCTGACATTCCTGACAATACATTTGAGGCAGTTATTGTTGATGACGGATTACTTACTCTAAAATACACCTAGAAAGTTGCTTGCACAAAACTTTCTCCCAAGATTACTGTAAGCTGCAATATAAAGTATGTGTGCAACTTAATGCAGGAGAGCGACACAGTTTCCATTTTCTGCCTTAGACAAGTGGAAAAATATCTCTTTAAGAAAAAAATTCTTATGCAACAACATAATTTGGTACTATTTGCAAGTTTAAAATAGCCACTGATCTTTCCTCTGTAAATACTCAAGACTAATTTCCTTTCCTCCAAGTGAATATTATGAGCTTCAGAAGAGGAAAAAATCCCTTCAAAATTGCCCAGAATTTTCTTCAGGAGACGTGTTACTAAAAAATGGCAACTCCCCATCAAGCTGGAAGATCAGGGAAAGGCATGAAAGATGAAGACGCAGATGAGATAATAGACAAGATAATTACAGAGCATTAAAACCTCAGATTTATTTTTAAGATGTTCAAGTTCCATTTAGAAAAGCCCTCCACTAACTTTTGTGAATCTAAAAAAAAATTATCCTCACATGTTGAGCAATAATGTGAGAAATGAGACGTTAAAGCTCCACCATTGCTAATCTAGGACAGTCCATGCAATAGTGGAACATGGAGCACACAGAAGAGGCTATAAGGTCAGTAGTCCAGTCACACAAATAGGAGAACGCTGAACCTGGGTTAGTCCATGGCTTTATCCTGGCAAAGCCATTGAGTGAGGAGCTAATAGCCAGGCATCAGCCCTCTAGGGTGAAGGCTAGGGCATCGATTTCCTCAGTTTTGGGCTGGAAATACCAGAACTGACATTGACGTCCTGTGTCAGCTTGGTTTGGAGCCTACACAGATGCCACCAGTCTGTACTGGTTCCATCTCTAGAATAATGCATTAAAAAAAAGATGCTGCCTTTTGACCACGCCACCTGCATAGCTTCTGGGCAATCATCCTCCTGCAATTAACACCTCTGTTTGAGAAACTGAGTCTGCTCTGTTTGGGGCTCTTATACTGCCTTCTGTCTATTTGTTCAGAAAAGTGGGATAAAAAAGTTGCTACTGTCATCCCACCGTTTTGTTCTCTTTTGATAAAAAAAATAGATATGTATCAGAAATCAGAACACAAAACCAAACAGAAAACTCCAAAGCTGGAATAATTGTACTTAACTAACAGCAGTGCATTACTAAGATGAACACTAGCACAGTACACGAGCAGTTCTGTTCCTTTTGTGCTGTTTGAAGCCTCAAATAAATACTGAAATAAAAATATTCATGTTAAATGGCATTTTAAAATAAATTCATGACAAAGGACATTTCCACAGAGGACTTTGAAGATGTCATTAGTTTTATAATTACATTTGCAATGTAAATGAGCTTTTATTGGAAGTTCTTTCTGAACATAACGTTTACAGGAAGTTTTTTCTGAAAATAAAGAAGTGAAAATGTTTATTTGTATATGTAAAGAACAACAGAGACAGCAGAGGCTATGACTATGGTAAGATTAGAGGAGGAAGCCAATTTCCTGAGATTGGGGAAAACTGGAAGGAGAAAAGGAAATGAGGATTAATATTTTGTGGTTGATCAAAGAAGAATTCCCAGAGAAGTGCATGGCACAGGTGCCCGATTAAAACTGCAAATTAGAAAAAGTGTGTTTGTTTGCATTAGCATTCTGAAGAGAAATTAATGGGCACAACAGCCTTTACTTGAACAAAGCAAAAAGAACAAAAAAATGTAGGAGAGGAAGGTGCTGACATGATAACAGCTGAAAATGATGACAGCTCAGAGTCCCAAAAGACGTTTCTTTACTTGCAAAGGTAGACAAGACTTATCGCACAGACACTGTAAAGGAAGGATATGCAAGAGAAGGATATGCAGGAAGGGTATGCAAGATCAGAACAAGAATTCGGCGACCTAGGCCAAAGATTATGGTGAGGACAGTGCCACATTATGGACCTGATTAACAGTCTATATGATCACAGGATCTACAGCAAGTTACAAAAGCCTGTAAGGAAGGGCCTCTTTTAGGAATGGCTGCCAAAACAATAGAAAGAAATCAATTAGAATTACCATGGCAACAACCAACACTCTGCTGTGGGAAAAAATAAAACAAACCAAAACAGAAAATCAGATTGCATTTTAAATGATGCTGGTGTGCACACTTTGGAGAGCGATGCCCTGTCCATAGAAGATCGTATTAGCAAAAACCTAATTTCATGTCATCAGTGCAAGGCCAAGCCTGACCGCTATTGACGAAGTTTAGTTATATACATAAAGTGCAGGGATTCTCAAAGAGCTGAAATCTAGCATGTCAGGACTATAAAATAAAACCTCAAATATATGTCCTTTTGAAGGAGATAGGAGAGAACAGGGAAAAAAAAAAGTGGATTTTTACAAGCTGATGGAGAAGTAATTTTTACACCCTTGTTTTTTTGACACATAATAGAATAAATTGCAGAAGATAAATTTACTTTAGACTTTACTTTTACTTAGGCTTTTGGATTAGGCTTTCTCTTCATTATTTCTCTGCAGCAAATTTTCATCAACTTAAGGAATCGTTCAACAGCTAATGATGTAATTTGTACTTTCCTGAACATTTCTGAAGTTGTTGAATCAAAGTATTGTGAAAAATAGACCGTAGCCATTGAAGTCTACTTTCTACAGACATTGTTCTTATTACAGTCCCTTTCAGTGGGTCTTCATCTTCTTTTGGAGCAGTATTTTCTGATCATAAGTGAGCCTACAGTGACTTAAAGTAATTCACATTGTGACATAGTAACAACAGAATATAAGTTAGCAGCAAAATGTAAGCCCTCAAATCAATTATTAGGATGGTAGAGTTAATAGTAACATAGAATAAGAGAGGAAAGGTATAAAAAATAGGAAGGTTATAAAATAGGAGAGGGAGAAACTGAATGGAGAAGGAACATGTGCAGGTGCATTTTATGTATTTTTTTCTAAAATTAGGGTGTCTCAGCCACCTTGGTGCCTTGGTAATATTCATTTGTTTCAATATATGCTATCTCTATTCATAACCTTCATTCACATAAAAGGGAATTTTTAGTGAACTGCATGGTAGTTTTATGCTTTGATCAGAAACTGGTGGCAGAATTTGGTATAATTTGGTCAAAAGCCTTAATAAAGCAGATGCAGAAATCCTTTTTCAGTGGTGGTAATAAATTTCACCTTGACATCTCTTCCTATAACCAAAATGTTTATTCTACCTACAGCTCCATGTCTTTTACCTCTTCTTATAATCTATCATTCATCTCTGCCTTCCTGTTTGAGTATTTGTAGTTAATCCCTAGTTCTGAATGTCCTGTCTTTTCCCATTCTGAAGCTATTCTGAACATCAGCATTGCTTCTGCAAAACAGCTTAAAAAAAAAAAAAAAAAGGGGGAAAGAAAAAAGCCAAGGCTGCCTTATCTGCCTAAAAAAGAAGGCTCTAACCCAGTTAATCAGTTGAATGCAGTCATTGCGCATCGACACGATGTCTTTCCAGAAGAGTCTCAACATGAGCGTATTTAATGACCTGCCCAAGAACAGACAGGATTGTTGTGTCTTGGGGAGCAGCCACATGTATCACGCGGGGTTTAACACTTACGGCATCTGCAAAGTGCCTTCTAGGAGACACACAAAAGCAGAGCTGCGTGAAGAAACGAAACAGAACAAGCAAAGGTGGTTGTGGATCCTTGGCTATAATGTCTTCCTCTTGTGCTGAGTGCTTGATAAGATGTGCTCCAGGCTGACAAACAAAAGTGGATAAATCTACCCAAAAAAACAGTGTTAGCCTTGGGGAACGGAGGTGACACCTCTCTAAGGTGCAAAACCAGGAATTCTTTCCCAAGCCTTGCCCCAACAGCAGCATGGGCTGCCTGCCCACGTGCTGACCTGACAAACTGGTGATATTTGTCTGAAGAAAAGTGGTGTCAGGCAGCACCTCCTCTCAAAGCATCACTTTGGCCACCAGAAAAATTTGAAGTGCAGCCAAAACAGAGGTGGCAGTGGCCCCTGCGCAGGGGGGTCAGCGCTAGCAAGTCACCACATACCTTTTTGCTGTGTTCTCCTCTGCTGGCAGCTCCAGGTTGTGGATTACTGATCTTCCTCTGCTGCCCTCTTCAACATCCTTCTTTAACCTTTGCTTTGCAGGCTACTGCTTTTTACCTGTTCCCACAGACTCACTCACAGTTGTCCTAAATCTGCAAAGGATGGATTACTTCCCTAAATCTAGACTCCAACTGCTTGCTTTCTTTTTATTCCTTATTTTCCCCAACCTTTCCTCACCTCTGGCTAGCCGCTCCATTTTCACTCTCCCTCTGGAAATGCAGCACTCTGCAGTACCCCTGCACTTCAGATACCCCCAGCTGGAGCTGTGCGGCTCTGTTGCGTCTTAGATGCTGGCTGAGGGCAACCCCACAGCAAAACCTCCCTCTGCTACCCAGGCTGTCAAGCACCGCACTGGATCTATAGGGCAGTTTGGGATTCTGATCTTTATGTAAAGCTCACTTTGAGCTGTGTTTCTGTATGGTATTTGGTGTTTTCTTAGTGTAAGGTGCACTCACAGCCCCGTTTTTTCTTATATTCTTCCCTACGCTATTATTTTTTCAGAGGATAATTGGCTCTAGGATATTCTACGCTTATGTCTTTGAAATTATTTGTAATAGCAAGCACTGGTCCTTATCAGTACTTACCAAGTCTTACCAGCTATGATCAATATGGCACTAGAGACCGCATCTTTCAGCTGCTAGAGCCTTCCATTAGATATTTTATGGAAGTGACCAAAGGAGACACAGTCATTAATACTGACTAAACTAATTTTCACCTTTGTGAATGTGAACCAGATCTAGAGAAACATTGATTTGATGAAAATGAGTCCACAGGAAACAAAATTCATCAAGGCTTCCTTGGTTTGACTTAGGAGTGAATTTTTTCAAAGCGAGTTTTTCAAGCCAATATATTCAAAACCCTGTTTGGGGTCAAGAGAACTGCATTATGAAAAATACTAAAAGTACATTTCTTTTTCTTTTTTAAGAGTCAGGTAGGTGTGTGTGTTTGATACAAAAGAGAAAAAAAAGTATTCCTCTTCCCTACCCTCCTCCAGAAAAAGCAGAGTCAAGGTTGCTTGAGTGCATTTCCTACCCATTCAGTCAGAAGAAATCAGGTCATCCCTCCTTACAGCTAAATTAGCATTCAGATCGAGCCCAGTTCACTCACATTCCCACCCAAACATCTTATTACAGCAGCCAGTCTCCGCTCTTCACGGCACGACAGATTTGCTCCTGCCTCCCACATTCAGCCACGCGAGAGGTGTGTGTTCAGTCCCTTTTCCTTGCATGAGCAGAGTCAGGAGTCATTCCTAGGAGGTGGTGCACCAGGTCTTTCACAGAAACTATGAGACATCCACATCCAAATCCCCTTTCCTTCCAGGGCCCTGGAATTGCTCAGTGGGGCTGAGAGTGTGCTAGGTGTCCACTTATGAAAAACCTGATGCATCAGATGTAGTGTTGTCTTGGGAACAAATATTGCAAATTTTCAGGTTTCTGGAAAAATCTTTGGGAACACACAGTATGAAAAAGCCTGTTTCAGTGAAAACTACCTGAGCATTTTCCACACAGAGAAACAGAACTTAATCAAAAGTGAGTGGGTAAAAATAGAACTTGATCAAAAGTGAACGGGTACGCTTATATAATTTCAGGATAGAGCACAGTTAAAATCAAATTAGTAGCTCACTACAGAAGTTCTTGAAGGCACTGCTTGAAGACATTAGATCCCCTCCTATCAGAAAGCTGTGGCTTAGGGAACTGTAGATCTTCGTGCTGCCACAGAACTATTGAGAGGTCCTAAGGCAGAAAATACATGCTTTCCGCAAACAAGCATACAGAAAGTTAAAACCAGTTACTGCAACCATTAGCTTTAAACCTTAGGTGATGCCTACGTTTCCAGCTGGGAATGGGACAGAAGAGCCTTTCTGAGCAATCTGTGCCCCCTTTGGAGACAAAGCAGGAGAGCTGCCAGCCTCTCCCACGGTGGCCAAGGGAAAAGTGTCTCCTCAGAGGGCACTCGCGGCAGATGGTCCCGGGTAGGACGGGCACGTGCAAGGATGCAGTTTTCACATCACGCTAACCAAGCGCACAAGTCAGGAGAAAAGAGAACACAGAACTGACAGTGTTTGTCAGCACAAGCTGTTTGCTTTTCATTTTCCCTTTTTTTTTTTTTTTTCCCTTCACCATCCCCCAGCCATGAGGAATGGTGCCACTTTAGAGTGAGGATCTTCGTTCTAGAGCATCTTGCATGCAACAGCAAGGCACCCTTTTATTCCTGCTTGGATTGAAGGTTGTTCTAATGTAGGATGTGTCTATTTCCATCATCTTCAGTACTGAAGTATGTGAAGTACATCTCAGCAGGTGACAATCAGGCTGACAGTTTTTTTCTTTTGTTATTGTTCTGGTGAAATAAATATGCAGATCATCTATTTATTACTAGAGAGTACTTAAGCTTTATCTCTCATCTTGGAGCTATAAAGTATATATTAGAAAGCTGTGATGGATCTATTGTCTCCAATATTTTAAGAAGCAGGTACTTGAATCCAATTAACTGAAAAGAGTGTATGTGGTACAGAAAATACTGAGAACCTCTCATATAAAGAACAAACATTTTAAGAATGTACGAGATTTGCAATGAATGGAGTTTATTTCATATGAAGAATTTCACGTCTGTTTTGTCTGATGCGGTAGGTGAGCATCCCAAGTAGGTTTCTCTGACTGTCATCTTTATATTTGACTCTTATCTGAGCAACTACAGTTCAGTTTCTTCTACATGACAGGCTACATAGGAAGAATTCTGCATCAAAGTGTGATCTTTTGACTAACTATGAGTAAATGGGTGATCCTGCCCATCCATGTCATACCATAGATGCCCACATGGTTTGAGTACATTTTCTGGATGTTGACAAGAAAGTGGAAGGTACAGAGAGGGTCTCTGAAAGAAGGTATTTTATAAATCTCCATATATTCTTCTTCAGCATCCTAATTTCTTCTCTTCTCAAAGCTCAGGAAGGTTGATTGGTAAGTTATTTGCTGTATTGCTGACTGAATTTCTCAAACACGGTGAGATCTCAGATCCCTGAGATTTCTAAAATACAGTATGCTAGTTTGCTTTTATCTATTTCTTGGTTTTTGATATAATAGGGATCACACTTTCCAGTTTTCCCTACAATCAATAAGACAATCAATAGAAATATATATTTCTAATGAAAATTTAGGTAATTATAATTTCATGGTTCTAGGTACTGGAATGTTTGGGGGGAAAAAAGTAATTTTATAACTTTTGTCTTAGTAAAATTTGAAGAGTCAAAAATCCAGAGTCTTCAAAGATTTTGTGTTGTTCCACATAAAGGGCAAAATGCTTATGTAAACGCTGAGAGCTGTTTGATTTGTGGCCACATACTGCATAACTGCATAGTCTGTGAAACACCCCAAAATCTCTGATTTTGTCAGCATCAGGTGGTAATGCCACCTGGGCAGTTTTGCTACCATTTTTTTCCCATAGTGAAAGAGAAGGAGATAATGCTGCTGAGCTATTCTTCCCCTATATGCTATTACAGGCAAGGAGCACTGCCTTTAGATTCCTTCCTTTTTCTTTGGTTGTACCAAATTTAGGCATTCTTAGAAATGCCTCAGAGCCAAGGCCTGCTGCTTTCAGCAGAGTCTCCTGCAAGCACTGATGTCCCCAGACATCAAGAAGATAGGTAGATGTAGGGCTGGGGATCCCTTCAAGAGCAGCAGAAAAAAAAAATGTTTTTATTGGCTTATTTTATTTTATTTTATTTTATTTTCTATTTTTTAAGAGTAAAGAATTATTCCCTTTGAAGAAGTAATTTCCATTCAGTGTTTGACATCTGCCCAGCTAATCACCATGGAAAAAGTGCCAAGAGGCCAAGACGAATCCTCCTCATTGAGGTGGCTGGCTTATCACTTTTGGTTTGTTCAATTAGTGAATGAGTGAGTGCAATTTTAATTTGCAAGGACTGCCTCTAAGAAAGACTCCTCTTCCGTTCAAGCTGCTTACTGGCTCTGGTTTAAGTGTAGTCCCACAAACCACACTGTTGTGTTGTGATGCTCTTTCAGCTACACATCTAAACACTGGCAGAAGAAAAACCCACCAAAGGCGGCTCTGCATCTCTTATCCTGGAAGCTACTCGAAGATGTTCCCAGATGTTACCAGGAATTTCTGAGGATACAGGACAACCACCACAGTTTTGCTGTGATAATATGAAGGAATAGGCTTTACTGAGGGTCTCTCCAAGGACCTTGCTGAGCAGCTTGCCGAGCCTATGGCTTCCATGCTAGATGTGGAGGTGGGATGAGTTGGTCGTCCTTGTACGGGAGGACCTGAGACTTGCATATTTACAAGACTTTCGACGCTGCTTTATGAGACTTCACCATTCTGATTATAACCAGGAAGCTAAAAATCTTCAAACAAGTCTTTGATTCAGTCTCTACTCCAGGAGCTAAAATAACATGGGCAACTTTTGAAAAACAGGAAAAAAATAAAAGGAAGATTTATATGAATGATGATGGAAATCTGAGGGAACAGATAAAGCACTGAGGTGTTTTTTGGATACAAACATAAATTTGAACTTAACTATTACAAAAGCATTTGTTTCAATGCCATATAAAACAACAACCTGTCCATTCCCATTCAGATTCGTTATTTTTATTTAACAATCGGAAAAGCAGATGGGGAAATGTGTAGTGCTTTTTAGTCATTACTGTACAATAGCCAACTTTCATTTGTTGAACTGCTGTCTTGATAAAAGTCAATTTTAAATGTGTACAAGAAATACCTTAGTTTTATAGTGATAAATATCTGAAACTAAGGTGATATTCTTTATACATATAACTTTCATCGATCTGCCTTCCTTTGTGAGAGTTTTAAGCATAAGCAAGGAATGTAAGATCAAAATCAATATACTATCATATTGAAAAACTTTGGAGAAAATTTTGATTGAGCTCATTATTTTTGAGCAAAGAGAACACGCAGACGGTAATAGTCATACAAGTTTTTTTCTTTTAATTGGCTACAACAACTGCATTAATATAAAGCTGTCTTTTTGATTTACTGTTATCTTCTAACAACTCATTTTACAACAAAGGATTCTTCCTGCCACTACTTCAGGTAATGGAAAGATCTTCCAGTGCTACTGAATGTTCCAGGCCTTTCCAGAGGGATTTCTTTATATCTTCTTTAATATTATAATGAGCGAAGATCATGATATTAAATGAGAAAAGAAATGATGGAGCAGATGAGAAAAAATGTTTTGTTTTAATAAAAAGTCCTTTATCACAAAATCCTCAAATGTGGAGTACATTCCTAAAGACCTTAGTAATGCCTTCCTTGTTTTGAAACTGTTTGCTCATTAACCTGTGTCCAAAACTTTCTTGGTTCTAATGCAAATTCTCCTTCATTTTCTAAATATTATTGTTCCATGAAAAATAAAGATAAAAAAAGGCACTGATTTTCCACTATGCAAGATACTGTAATTTTCATGAAGCTTAAACAGATTTCGTATAATACATTTGTATGGCTTACAAAGCTACTAGTTAATTTCTCAAAACAGTTTTAGAATACAATTTGGTATATATACACATGTCCTTCAAAACGCCACAGAAAATCCTGGAAGGCCTGTTGTTTGTGAGCATGTTCTAAGGGGTCTCTGTTTTTTATTGCACAGTTATCTTGGGTAACTTACCCATTAAAAAATAAAGAATGAGAGGTTTTAATATGTGTAAGAATCACCACTCTTCAAAGAGACAAGAATAAAGCATGAGGAAGCAGAAATGATAGATTTTACCTAATCACCCTGATACCAAGTAAATTCAGATTTAAATATTTCTTGTTCCACAGAAAATGCACAGGAGAACCTCTTACTTTTAGGTCCTCTGTAACAAAGCTCAGAAATATTCCCACGTCCTATAAATGAGACTCAGTTCACATGACTGTCCATGAATTTCAAGTATCTACTGTCAAGATGTTTGCTGATTGTTTTTTTATTTATAATATTCACTATCATTTTTTGACATGCCCATGTCTGAAGTAGGTTACTGTGACAGGCGGCCCTATCCCATGTTTAGTCTTGTTTTGGAATTGTTGTGTCTGAAAACTGCATATTTAGGGTAGAGTTAAAGCTTACCACATACGCTTTGAGGATAGTTACAGATACTCAGTAACTAATGGAAACTTATTAGCATATAGATACTAATACTATATTACAGATTAGTAGGGAGTATATAATATATATACTGTGGTATATAGCATATGGTATACAGAGAAAGGACTCAATTTTGCTACTGAAAAGATTTCCATGCCTAGTTCTCAAGCCATGATCTGTTCTCTGTTCTATTCTAGTCTAGTCTAGTCTAGTCTCGTCTAGTCTAGTCTCGTCTCGTCTAGTCTAGTCTATTTTCTATGTTTTATTGACCTTAAACACAGAAAGCATTTCATTGTGTAGCTGAACTAGTCTTATGCATGTAAGTTGGAGCCTTTGCAGAGAAACCGACGGTTTAGTTCCTCATGGGTTTCTAAAAGGTCCTGGAGGATCTTCAGTAATGTGAGCTCACCAGGTCTGCACGCTGCCAGCTCACAGATCTCTGCATGAGAATGCAGGGGGTAGGTTCCCCACTGACAGCTAGTGCTCAATTCAACTAGTTTAACAGGCCCTGTTTTAATAGGAAATCTTGACCCTTGTCCTCAGTTTGTTCTGATACTGAGAAGGAAATGAAACATCTCTCTGCTAATTATTTCATAAGCAATTTTGCACCTGTAAGCAAATAACTCCTCTCTTTCAATGCTGCAGCTGAGAGGGTGGAAAACAGAAAGATCCATGAGGAACCCCTCATTCACCTAATCCCAGTGTGCTGAGTCTTGTGCTCAGATCCCTTCTTTCTCCCACTTCTTCACTTTTTCAGTGGTTCTATATCAATCTCCCTTTCATCTGCTGCCCCAAAAGGAGGAAAAAACATAAATTAAATTAGCATTTAAGGTTAACACATACCCAATTAAATTTGTATGTTGGAAGGAGACTAAAATGACAATATGCCCACTCCTACCTCAGTCTGCCTTAGTCCACCTCTTCTCTTTCCTTTTGATTGTGATCATGATTTGTCTTTTTTAGATCTTCCTATACACTGATAGAACTCTTTCAAGGGCTATGAAGGAGCTGTGCTTATTTAGCTGTGCTTATTTATTTAGTAATAATAGCAGATTTTGTTCCAATAATTAGAAATCTCCAGTTCTCTTCTGGAAAGCTAATGACATTCAAACAAGTTAACAACAGAGAGCGAGTCCTAAAGCCGCCTCCAGGCCCCGGGTCGGGCTCAGCTGATGAGCCATCCGCTTCACATGTCATAGCTGGTAATGGAGAACATAAATCAAGTACTGAAGTAACTATTTAAACCTCAGTGAGCCCTAGTAGGTCTTCCTCCAATCTAAATTTATATAATCTTCTGACTTGGAGAAAATAAATCTTTTTTTTTTTTTTTTCTGTTCTGAACTATTTTAACTATTTCAATGCTTTTCTGAGTCCAGCATAAACGTTAGCATTCCTCAGTCAATATAGATAATCCTCCTTGAAGAGGAATGGTTAAATGTTTCTTAGTTACACCTTGGTGTAGATTTGTTTTATTAACATAGCATCCAAAGCTTGCAGATTTTTTTTCCCAGGACATCCTAACTGTTAACCTCCATCTGTTCATCTATTTGTTTTAACATTAATGACCAGTCTTGATGTGTAATTTTAGGATTTTATCAAGTCATGTTTACTGCTGTGTTGTCTCTCTTTTTTTTTCTCCCCAAATGTCCATCAATTACTATTTTTCTCTGTAGGGCTGGTCAGCTAGATGCCTACTGTTTCTACATATTTATTCTCAACATCTGGTGCTTGTTTGCTAATCAAGCCATACGAGTTGGCATAATTTAGCTGAAAATAACAATGCCAGAAAAAGTAGATGCATGTTATATGTGTGATCTGAAAGGAAAACTTCCCGAATTCCAGTTGCTGCAATGGAGTAGCACTCTCTGAGATGGGACCATGTCCTAATATTACTGCTAGCTTGAGAGGAAAACATCCTCTACCCTGAGCTAGAGCTTTTACATATGTAGATTCCAGTAGGCTAAATTGTGCTGAATTTGTGACATATCTTGAATTTGTGTACTTCAAAGTTGGGTCAATCCCATAATGTTTGCTATAGTTTTCTGGTTTTGATGAGAGGACCAAAATGACCCGCACTGGCTGCTATTCTGGAGCCGGGAAAGGAGCAAGGAGTCGAACAAGTGCATGGGAGACTCAAGAGGAGACAGGAGGAATATTACAGAGAGAAGCAACATGAGGAAAACTACATTTATTAATAGCAAGAGCAAAGCAAAATATTTCATGAGATAGAGGTGTTTAGGTCTCCCTTTTCAGCAACTTCCCTTCCCCAAGATGGTTGGGTATTAAGAGGGTTCAGCAGGCAACAGGGAATATTTTACACTTGTTTCTAGGGCTGGGTTTTGATCCTTGAAAGTTACATTCATTAGGGCAGAAATGAATAGCGCAGGGACAATACTTGCAGAAATGACCCGAAGCAGCACAAATGTAGTTTCTTTATAGATTTTGCAGATTTCTAACTCAATCTTTTTTGGAGGTGCTGACTAGTTATTCCCACTTGGCTTGGTTGACGATACTATTTTTCAAAAACAGGACTTGTGAATGGCCTTATAGGGGCAATTAGTGCATAGAAGATGTAAAAAAGGATTTTCTTATCATCTGTTTCCTTCATTTCACTTTTCCTCTGCAGTTGGTGGCATGCTGTTACTCCTGTGGCAATGGAAATATTGCGACTAAATTCATCTTCTCCTGTAGTAGACACCTTCTGGCTGGTTAACATGTAAGAAAACATGATGATACACTGCCATTTCACTAAATATTTCTTCTCACATTAGCTTTCTGAAAGTAAAAATAGATAAAATTGTTCTAGCAGCATGATAACTAATGAGGCATAGTTTCCTGCAGATTTTTGCTGGTGGCCTCTTACAAATTCTCCAGCAAAAACAACTCCATTGCCCTTCATCACAGTGGTTACTCTGCACATGCTCTTGTTGCAGCATCCCCGTTTCTTCCATGACATCTGTCTTTCTCCTTGAAATGCTTCCATAGCTTACCCCACATGGAGATGCTTTCTAGATATTTTGACCTGGAGAGAGTGGCTACATTATTTATTAACACTCGTAAGGTCAAGCAGTGGATGGGCAGGCTGGCGCACACTCACAGACCCACGAGGCAGGTGGTTCCTGGTGGCTGCTGACCTCATCAAATGGAGAGGATAAGGGGTGGGTTTCCCCTCATTTCTTCTGGAAACGTCTCTGCACAGACATTGGATTCCACAGCATTCAGACAGTGAGGCAGCAGTGTGCCCTGATGGCCAAGAAGGCCAATGGGCTCCTGGCTGCATGAGGAGGAGCTTTGCCAGCAGGTCGAGGGAGGGGATCCTACCCCTCTGCTCAGCTCTGGTGAGGCCGCACCTGGAGTATTGGGGGCAGGTCTGGGCTCCTCAGTACAAGAGGGATGTGGCGCTTCTAGAGAGGGTCCAGCAGAGAGCGACAAAAATGATGAAGGGCCTGGAGCATCTATCATATGAGAAAAGACTAAGCGAGCTGGGCCTGTTTAGTCTGGAGAAGAGAGGACTGAGAGGAGATTTGATTGACACGTTCAAGTACCTGAGGGGTAAATGTGGAGGGGATGGGGCCAGGCTCTTCTCCATGGTAGCCGGTGACAGGACAAAGGGTAACAGGTGTAAGTTGAACCCCAGGCAGTTCCACCTCCACGTGAGGAAGAACTTCTTTGCTGTGAGAGTGCCAGAGACCTGGCACAGGCTGCCCAGAGAGGCTGTGGAGGCTCCTTCTCTGGAGGTCTTCCCAACCCGCCTGGATGCCACCCTGTGCCCCGTGCTCTGGGCGTTGACTAGATGATCTCTAGAGGTGATCTTGTGATTCTACGACTTGCAAAAACACTGTTTCATCCACTTAGGAGCTTGTATCGTATCCTATATAAAATAAAATAAAATAAAATAAAATAAAATAAAATAAAATAAAATAAAATAAAATAAAATAAAATAAAATA
>JAWLRI010001032.1:179904-207563 GCA_034781795.1 Crypturellus tataupa
ACACACAGCGTTGCAAGTTTTTTTTTTTTTTTTTTCTTTATCATCCTTCTGTTTTGGGAAGTTTACTTTTTAAATGATGCTTTTATACTGCCAGTGTGATACGGAATAGTGTATGTGCGCTTGGTAGTTTATGCACACTGAGTTCATGTGGAGATGGCTGGGGAGAGGATCCATCTCAGTTTGCTTAAACTCTTCGCAGTGAATGAGGTTGAAGGCATTTCATTGTGGCCGAAACTTTGTGTGCTAAACAGCAGAAGAAAGAAAAGAGAAAAGAAAAAGTAGTAGAAAAAATGGCCTTTTGATTGTTTGATATTATCTCAAAATACAGTTATTTTGAGATAATATTTGGGGAATTTAAAAAAAGGCATCTTTTCCCCATTCAGTCTGAAATAGAAGTCATGTTAGTCGCAAAGAATTTTTTTTTCATTTTTTTGAATCCCAAATACTTGTTTTCTTCTTTTATTTTTTTTTAATTAAGATTTAAAGGTTTGTTTTGCCAACATAGGCAATTTGTATTTTATGTACTTGATTATTCTTTTGGGCAAAATATACTTTTGATATTTCATTATGGTAGTGAGATTCCCTTTTAACATCTTTGTTTCCAATTACACGTCCTGTCAAATCACCTATCAGTGCGATTGGCAAGCTTTTTTTACTTTTAAGTGTTCACTTATTAATTTCCTTATTGCTTTGTTAATAAAATTATTAATAAAAATATATCCAGAGGAATTTTTTAATTATTTATTTCAATCTCAAACCTACAATAGTGTATATACTTTGTCTACATTTACGTCCCTAGAGCTTTGTATTAAAAACAAGGATTCTTGCTGCGCTGTCCCCTAGAATTTATTGGTTTTCTTACATTCTTTGGCATTTGCAATGTAACAACAGTGATTTTTCAAAGTGCCTCTCAAATGTATAATATGCTAAATAGTTAGTGCATTGTTGATAATATTTTTTCAGATAAGGCCTATTGAATTTCCAACACCCCACTCCTCTCCCTCCTTCTCCCTCCCTCTTCCTCCTTCTCCCTCACTCTCCCTCATTCTCTTTAATGTATATTTCACTGGCCAACTGTGTAAACAGAGACTGGCATTGGGCAGAGGTCTTTATGTTTTCATCTTGTTGTGATTTTTTTTTTCAAAATGTGTCTATGTATTTTTCAAAAACACATACAATGTGTTGCAACTTCTCTAGGCACTGCTGTCAAATAAGCTTTGCGGGCACTAACAATTATTGGTGTGATTATAAAGTCAGGCATGTCTGTATGCATTCAGTATTCTGCAGTAGCATGCATAGTAGTACTATTTGAGTTGTATGACGCATTCATATCTTTATGTAGTTGATGCTGGTTTTGTTAGGTAATGGAATTATTTTGGTGATTCATTGGTAAGGGAATTATTCCGTATATCCAGTGTTCTTCAAAAGATGGACATCAGCCCTGCATGGTGCACAGCTTGAGCAGCCCTATCACTGCAGGGCAGAGTCCTGTTCAGTACGGGATTCCTTCTGAGCATTGTGCTCGGTCTTTGAAGAACATGGATGTAGACCCCTGTGAGCAAAGGAGGTTGCCCAGGCTGTGAGACGAAGCTTCTGCTTGCCTCTCTGAGGGGTATGGATGCCCCTTAAACATTCTAATTAGAAGTACATAGTCTTGTTTAAAAGCAAAGACTTTTTAGTATTATTTAGCTATACTTCCTTAAGGCAGTGGCAGCCTTTTGTAATGCTGATATAGCCATATCACCTCTGTTAATACTGTAGATCTTATTGAGAAAAGT
Source organism: Crypturellus tataupa (assembly GCA_034781795.1). NCBI lineage: Eukaryota > Metazoa > Chordata > Aves > Tinamiformes > Tinamidae > Crypturellus > Crypturellus tataupa. Next base: position 181,683 of record JAWLRI010001032.1, read on the forward strand.
ATTGCTAACAGTTTATTCTCTCCAATATTTTACTGATCATAGACCAGATCTCTGCCTTTAGCCTTCTCATTCCCTAATGCCCTGAGCTATCAGAATAGTAGATGTTTGTGATGCTAACCAGTCTTTTGAAAATAAGAAGCTCTGTGATTTTTATTTGGCTGTTCTCATGCTTTAGACTATGTATATAAGTAACTATGTTACAATATGCCCTAATGATCCCTTCTGGGTTGCATACTCTGTTGCCCTTTTAATCAGCTAAATTATATTGCCGTAGTATGGAGGGATCTTCTCAGTGCTGTATGAAAATAAATGAAATGGGAATCAAAAATACAATCAAAGGTAACAATGCTGTTGCAGAGTTTTAAAACAAGGCATTTTATCTGGTGTTTATGTCTACCTTTGTTACTACTATGAAATTTCATGTTTTCCACAGATACAGTGATTCACAATACTATCTTTGGAAATAAATCTGGCGGTTTCTTTCTGTTAAACTTTACATTGAAAGGGAAGAGTGGAAGGATGCTGTTCTTTTCTTCTTACTTGAAATATAACCAGGATGCCAGTCTTTTATCATTGTAGTTTCTTTTGGTGTTTTAGTTAGTGTTTTTGGTCTTCATGCTTTACTTTTATATCCTCTTATCAAAGGCAACCTTCTTAGAGCATTATAAAATAGTGGGGTTTTTTTGTTTGTTTGTTTGTTTGTTAATGTGTCTTTACTTGGTATCTGCCCAAAAGTTACTAATTGCAGATGTTATCACATGGGATACTTAGAAAATAAAATAAAATTAGAAAATTAAAAAAGGTATATGTCTTCTAAAAGCCTTTTGAAGGTTATTTAAAAAACTATTATTAGTGGTATAATAACATTCTTGCTATGCATGTTCCATTCTTAAATCAGAGTCTGCAAAATGAACATACTAGAATACCAAAACAAGCATATTTTTAAATTATGAATTAAAGTATTTTTTACTAAAAATGAGCGGTGAAAAATTAATGAGGTTTTTAAAACCTACAGGCTATTTTTTTAAGGTTGTGAGATTTTTTTTGCTAGTCACCAATTTGAATTATTTAAGCATTAAGGATGGTTATGAATGATGGCAGTACTTCTCTTACTCGCAGGTGCTATGCATACCCGTGTGTTGGAAATTTAAGGAACAGTGTATAGTCTTATTTGACTAAATCTGGTTTGTTAGGGACAGATGGCTGATTTAAACAGGTGTCACTTTCATTTCATGTTCTTTGTATTGAGACTTCCAGAGGTTTACAAAAGAGCTGCCAAAGGCAGGTGGCTTTCTCTGCTTTTGTGACTAGCAAAATATACTTTTCTCTGTGATTAGATGTGTTTTAATAGTTAACATATTGCATAAAAACCTGAATGTTCCATGAAACATAGTCATATTTTACTTCTTTTATCATTTTCTTATTAAACTTTTAAAGAAGGTCATGAAATTTAGCATTTATGGCATATGTGCATAGCTGAAATCTTAATAACTTTCCTGCTGGAAAGATGAAGAAAAAGATAGCTTGATGCAGCATTTTGCTTCACTTGATTAATTGAGCTTTGCCTTTTGCTAAATATATCTTTTTTAATAATAATAATTATTAAGAATATAGAACTGGTTTCAAGCCTCTGTTTTTTGTTTCTAGTGCCTCTCCATATTAGTACATCCTTGTTTATTTTTATTTATTAACAGTGAGAGTTTGCTCAACTATAAGAGTTTTGCAAAAAAAAAAAGAGAAGAAATTGAAATTTGAAACTTCTTAGGCATGTACCCTTTTGTTCTTAGAGATATATTTTTTTCCACTTTGTTTTGTATAGTTGTAACAACTCTTTTTAGTTTCTCTCTAATAGATGCACCAGAGGGTGCTGTGCTATTTGAAATAGAAAAAAATCCTTAAAAATCTTTTCATTGAAGTACAGGTAATGCATATAAGGTTTAAGAAAAAAGCTTGCTGCACTTTTTTCTATTTTTTTTTTCATACATTACTGTATAGCAAACTATTATCATATTGGTAATATTATTCTAAAATGTGTAATAAAGGTATTATTGCATTATATATATACACTCAGTATATAATCTCAGTTCATTATATAACTGAACAGATAGTTATACATAAACTGTATAGCATGTAGTTGAAGTAATTTTTACCTAATGAAGTAAATTTTCTGCGAATCTAGTTGGGTTTGCATGAGAAATTCATGTATTTTATAGTAAGATTTGTGTGTTATGCAGTATTGCTCACTTGTCTGTTATGTACGTTTACCAATGAAAGTGTATGTTCACATTTACATTTTTAATTGCAGTCAAATTCTTTTTTAAAAAAATGTGTTACCATATGTGGGTGTTTGCTTTCTCACTGAAAATCTCACTGGATGAAACTGGAATTAAAGTCTTCTAATTTTACTTCTGAATTGCAACTTCTATAGTTTTATAATATGTCTTTTGTATATCTATAGTATTAATAAGGCGTGGGGAATTATAATCTTCTCTTTGGAAAACTATGAAAAGGTAGAGGCAAGACTAGGGATAGTGTATCTTAAAATGCCTGTTCTTGCAAGTTATTGTTAGTTTTTAGCAGTTCTCCTGCTATAATGTGGTAAATTATTTGTATTTAACTTACCTTCCTTGGCTTTTGTGAACCAAAATCCAGAAAAGATTAATGTAGTCCATGGGAAGTTACAATTTGTAAAGACATTTAATCTGTTGAAATATCGATTTTAATGAGGCTAGGAAGTTGAAATGCTACCAATTCAGACTTCCTTTATTACTGCTCAACTTACTTGATGCCACTCTTACCTCTTTAAATTGTTATATGATACTTATGGCAGTGCTGGGTGAACATGAAAGATTCTGTAGTAGTCAGTGAATTTGCTGGAATATACTTAAAACATTTTGTGACCTTAATTCATTTATTGACAGCTGAAAAAAATCTGACAGTAATTTTAAATGTCATTCATCTATTCATGAACTTGGTACATTGAATATACTTTTTAAATTCTTCTTTGAGTAAAGGTGTAGTGCATATAGATACTGTGTATTGCATATAGATAGTACAAGTGATACAGTACTGTTACTTTATTTTTTCCCCCTTCTTACTGGATCCATATTTCAGAAGGATTTGTAAGCTCTTTAAGATAAGCACTATATCTATAGACATTGCTGTAGGTGTTCATGGGCTTCAATTTTTTTTCAAATTTGGGTACTAGCACTACAAATAGTAATGAACAACTGATAATGTTCACTGCGATATTGACTATTTACCAAAAAAAAATTCCTTTGCACATTTTATTACCTCATGGTAATTAATCTTTTTGCATTTTCTCTTATGTACCACTTGAAGTACATTATCTGAATGCTAAAACTCAGTGCATTTAGGTTAGTGATACATACTGGAAAGTAGAAAGAACAATAAGTTCTTTAAAAAGATGTGTCACATTACTTTTGCATGCCATTTAGTTGGCTTATTTTACTTCAGCCTAAGTCTGCTTTTACCTCATCTGATTTCCTTTTTTTAAAAATTCTGAGACAGAACTACTTAAAAATATAGTTATTAGGATTAGAGATAACTGTTATGTTTCTGTAAAGTTAAATTTTTTAAATTAATTTTTTTTTTTACTCCAAATCAGCCAATTCATGTCCGAATTTGTTTTTTTTTTTTTTTTTTTTTTTTCAGGTGATGCATTGTATATTGTTTCTAGTCACCTTTGGTCCATTTATCTTTCTGATGTACCTGGATTTGTGGGGAGAGGAGTCTTGCTTAAGTAACTTCCTTATTCTGGTGAAAATGTTGGATGTTTATAAGGTTTTACTTTCTAGTGGATTAGGTGACTGGGATTGTGAATTTGAGCTCATACCTTTTGGTGTAGTTGCACGTTTTTCATGTAGCATCTACAAAAGCTGCTATTTTTCTGTGTACAATCATATTTTATTTTTACATAAATTATCTGCTATTATCTGAACTGTTTTCTCCACATCCTGTAGTAGCATTCTGCACTTCTAAGAGCTGAGAGTACAATCTGAAAGTGCAAATTTTAGGTGAGTAGAACTACAAAAAGGTAACTGCTACTTATTAAGGATTACCAATTCCACTCCTTATAGATTACGGGAGTTACAAATTTTAATTCTGTTGCCATTACTGTGTTTATGATGCCAGCTGAACGTCATTTTTTCTATCTTATATTTCTATCTTTCTATCTTATGAAAAAAGATCATTGTAAGGTAGTTTTGACGTTTTAATCTAAATTTTACATTCACATTTAAACTTTTCGAGAGGTCTCCATCTAAAGCTCTAATTTTATCAAAGAGTCTGTCTTCAAATTTCACTGTCGTTACTACTTTATTGTTCTGTAAATGGACATAACAAGGATAGAAAGCTGAGTTCCAAATTTACTGAAGGAAAAGTCTTTCCCATTCAGTGTTTCTTGTTGCTGAGGTATACATTCTGATTTGTCAGTTAGTAAATGCATGAGGCTGTAGACAAGTAATTCCCATTCATCTTTTTAATGAGAGTTTTTTAATGCAACTTTTATTCTTGGGAGTCAATCTTGCTTGCTTTGGAACTTTTAGAGTTTTTAAAAAAAGAAAGTAAGAAAGGAAAAAGAAAGACAAAAGAAATCACCAGCCTTGTTTAAAAAAACATTCTTCCTTTCTGGCTTTCAGAAGAGTTTTCTTTGGAGAAAGAATTGTTCTAGTCACCACTTTTAAATTACATTTTCTCGAATTTTCAAATTAAAAATATACTGATCATACATATTATTTTGTGTTACGTAGTATAAAGTTAAACTATGTTTTGTTAAATGTCTATAGCTGTAGATATGGTAGTATGTTGCCCCCTTCATAAAATTAAGTAAGTATGGGATTTTTGGAAAACATTTGGATTATTTATGCCACACCTTCTGTTTGTCTTCAAAGTTACATTAGCCTTGGCTAGTGAGGGGCAGTTGAACAACCTCCATAACAATTGACTTATCACATTAAAAGTCAGCCCAGAGGTCAAATTGACAGGAGTTTCTTAAGCATGAGGTAGCTTAAGGTCATGTCAGGAGGCAGGTGTCTGTTTAGTAATTCTTTCAGTCCTATTTTAATTGGCCCACTCTCTATTAAACCACCTCATTTGAATTACAAGCTCCAAAATAACTGGTAAACAGTTCTTTTATGTTCACTTTATTACTGTAGGTTAAATAAATGAAAAATTAATCTTTTTAACATCTGAGAGTAGACTTGGTATAATAAATTTCCATGTTAACTCTGTAACATTACAATTCTCTATGATTTTTGGTAAGTTTTTTTCTAAAACTTGCATGTTAATCTGTATACTAGACTATTCTTTCTGTGTTGTGGGATATAGAACATCATCCGATTTAGAGTGGAGGGATGCAACTTGAAAATAAGCATCTAGTTCTGATCCAGTCCTTGGAAATCCTGTGCACATTTTGCGTTTTGAAGTGAAGAAAGTGTGACGTGACTTTTCATGGTATATTCTCATTTCAGCTCATTTCAGCATTTCTTACAGGGTATATTCAGGAGCAGTAATGGGCAGGTAAATCCGTAGGGATTTTCCTGTATTTTGTGCATATGACAGAGGATTAGTGTCTTCTAAACCTCATGCTGGTTTGCAGGAAGAGTTCACTGTGTTCTGTGACTGAAGTATCCATCATTATCAAACTTATGTCAAAACGAGAGAGCATTTATTTGCAATAGACTGAGAACTAGAGTTGGTCCTCCCGGTGGATAACAATTTATCAAGCAAATACTGATTCTGATGGATGGATCAGACCTTCTCATGGTATTTTTAATGCTCTTTTTTTTTTGTGTGTGTGTGTGGTTCAGTTGTAGCTGTTCAGTATGTTTTTCAATACTGTAGTAAGGACTTCTATTTCAAATCATCCAGATGGTCAGGTATTTAAACAATACCATTTTATGAATTTGTGTGATTTAGGATAATTAGATTACTGCTGTTATCCTTATCATTACTTTTTTTTTTTTGTGCTTTTTTGCCTTTTTTCAGGGAGTTGTGTTCTTAACAAGATTAATCCTTCAGCTATTATTGTTTTAACTTCTGTTGTCCTGTCTCTCTATGAAGAGATGACTGACTGAGTGGATGAGGGGGATGTTGTTTATCTTGACTTTAGCAAAGCTTTCAACACTGTCTTCCCTAACATTGCCTAACAAACTGGACTAGAGAAATGGTCAGCCGGGTGGATGAAGTACTGGGTCCAGTACTGTTGAGCTTCTTTTTTACTGGTGAGGATAAGGGAACCAACTGTACTATTCCTTAGCAGGTTTGTGCATGATAGAAGGCTGTGGCTGTGCTGCTGTTCCGAGGGAGCCACTAGGAGAGTCCTGGCCTGGAGCACATGCTACTATCAAGAGATACTGAGGATGCTGAGGGACTTGGGTTAGTTTAGTCTAGAGAAGAGCAGGCATCTCCCTTTGTAAAATAAGTTGGTTGGTTTTGGTTTTTTTTTTTTTTTTTTTTTTTGTGTGTGTTATTTATTTATTTATTTATCATGAAAGGTATTTGTAAAATATTTTACAGAGATACACTCAAGAATTTTCGCCTAACTGCTGCAGAGGTTAAAGTAGCCATAGAGAAAATGATGCAATAAGAGAGGAAGACATGGGTTAGGAATCTTCAGGTGAGCCATGAACAAAGGGATTAAAACTGAAAGATGGAAGACCTAGAATGAACTTAATGTTAATTTGCAGCTCTTAATCTTTTCACTGAAGTGAAAGGAGAATGTGACAGGAGAAAAATAGCAAAGTTATAAATTAAGTTGTAATTATTTAAAATATATATAAATGGGGGACTTCCTTGGTTTATTGAACCCAGTTTGAGGTCCATCGATAAAAGAGTCTGCATTTGGCTAACTGCTAGGTGATTTGTAGATCACATTTAATAAGGGTAATGGCCAGAAATCTGGAGGGTTTTTTTCTCTTCAGGTGCTGAAGGCCCTTAAAACATTTAATTGTATTTGGGCTGTATCTCTGCTAAATTCATTAGGAACTGGAATGTGTCCAAAAAAGGATGTGGGAACTGTAGTTGTTCAGTGCTGAGTGTTTGTGAAAGGGATGTTTGCTTAGGAAAAAATGCTTGCTTTATTATCTAGCTGCAAATGCAAAACAAGCAATGGATATAGAAAGCAATAGTTTGAGGATGTAGTATGCCAGTAACTCTATCATTGATGAAATCAAAAAGACATTTTCTGAATCGCTGCCTGTGTGGATAGAGGTGGCTCAGGTGATATATTGTTTTAGCTGGGATTTGGCTCTTGTGGAAGAAGTCCTACTCAGCTGCTGAAGTCCACAGCAACATTAATGTACCTCTCGGGTTCAAAACCGCTCAAGACATAAGCAAAAACAATTGTATATATTACTAATTGCGATAAATATAGTTACAATAATCAAGGTAGTATTAGGAAGTAACCCCTTTATTTAAATAGAGATGCTTCATTCTTCTTCAAATCTAAGTGAATTATTAGGGCATAAAACAAGTTAATATGTTATTCAAAACCAGCATTTGGGTTGTATTCATAAGTTGTTGTACTTACCTCCCTCAAATTCAAGAAGTTCAAATGAAAGGGTTATAAGTTTTCCATAATTTGCTTGTAATACATTTTCTGCTTGGAGAAGATTTTTTTTTCCCCATTGAGCTAAACAACTGAATGCGCAGGGAATCTCGAAGCTTCCTAAAGGATCTTACAGAATAACATTGCCAGAATAATTTTTATGGATTTCTTTAAGTATTTCTATACATATATATACATATGCAGAAGCATACATATACATATGTGTGTGTTATAAATATACATGTACATCTTAAATATACATTTTTACATTTAATACATATAAATACATTATTATACAAAAAAAAATAAATTATTTAGGACTGTTTGACAAGTTATGCTGCATATCTTGTTTTTACAAGCTAGGCACTGCTTCGTATGTATACCAAAAACATTAAATTGATAGAAGTCTTACTGAACACAACAAAAAAATTTGTTAAGAAAAGTGATTAAAATAATGTTTAGCAAACCTGGAAAATTATATTCATAATATTCAGCATTCGTTATTAGTGTAAACTATGTTTAATAACTTAGATTTTGATGGTCCCATACTAAAAAACAGGATAGCTAATGCTATCTATTTAATGCTGTATTTTTACTGTTACTTGACGACTCTGAAAAGCAAATGTAACAATGGGATATATATATTTCTTTAAGTGTTGCTTCTGTTACTGTAGTATATTGTTGTTAATCCTAGATATGTCCCTTATTGAGTTATAGATTTATTTGCTGCCTTTTATCCCATATACTTTTAATGCATATTGTTACGGTACATTCTTTACTTTGGAGGTTTTCTTTTCTAATTCCCTCTGTGCATGATGATAATCTAATAAAAAAGAAATTTTATTAAACAATTATAAATATCAATTAACAATATATTTTATAAACCTTTTTTTAGTACTTAAAACAGTATTCAAGTAGTTGTATTTGAATTAAGCATTAGGGTCAATTTTTTGGTCTAATTGAAAAATGTTTCTTAGAACGTATTATAACTTTTTAAGTCAGAAAAAACATCTTGTTCTGGATCTAATTATTGTGTACTGCTGTATATTCCATTTTTATTATCAATACAGTTACTGTCAACAGAGATTTGTTACTGTTCACTGTTGTAAGATTTCTGTCTTGATTCATCACATTGTTTTCTTTTGGATTTCCCTTTTTTCATTTCCTCAGTTTGGTATTTTGATATGTTAATCATTATTCATTACTTAATGGTTTTAGGCAGTGCTTACTATTAGCTCTTCCTGTTTTAGAAAAAAAAAAGTGATAATAGATGATTTCTCGTATAAAATGCGTAAACTACAAACTTTTATTTAAAGCACCCCTTGGAATTTCTTTAGCATTTTTTACTTTTCAAATTTTTCATATAAGAATATTTACGCATGCTTTTACTTTTATGTTATGACATCTCTAGTAGGTTTAATCTAAGTTGAAAATGCATAGAACTTTGAGAGAAGTGCAGTGATGAATACAGATTTAATTTAGAATATTGTTTATAAATTTTTGTCTGTAATAAAAATAAAATGACTTGAAATGGTTATTTTTAAATCATACATGGAACAAAAATTTTTAAAAAATGGCATCTATCCAAGAAATACAAGCTAAGCCTTTTTAAAGTCACTGTCTTTTGTGGTTTGAGTGCTGCTGGCTTGGAAAAGTCAGTGTGATACTAAATTTGAGATTTGTTTGGTAAAATAATAGTCTTACTGTGAGATTAATTCTCTGTCATTGCTTCTGATATAACAAATCTCTTGTGCATTGCTTGTAGAATTGCTCTCCTTGGATTTGCTCTTGAGCATATAGATAGGGAAAGAACACGGTAAACATGGTGAAATGTTTGTTACTTCTCACGCTCAGATGACAGGCAACAGGGATACTTTTATCTTCAGAAACATCAGTCTTTAAGGTTTTTTTCATATTTTTCCTTAGTCAGAGTGAGATTGAAGTGCTTTAGAGATACCTTTAATATAGCAATAGAAAATTTATAATTTAATTTTACAATTACTATACGTTAAGTATCTAGGTAAAAGTCAAAGTGACAGAGTTTTAAAGAGATATTCAGATTGCAGATATTATGGAAAGATAAAGACTATCTTTGGGACATTAAGCAGTGCTGAAAGATAGGAGTAGCCTTTTTAGAATTCTGCCCAAATTTTGCAAAATATTTGTGAATACATGTTTGAAAAACATGAAAAAATTAATAATATAATACACATTATGTATAGAATATACATTGTATATAGAATATACATATGTGTATACCTAAAGACTAATTGCTAATTTTCCCTCTCTCTTTTTCCCCATATTCCAAAATATATTTCCCTATAGTACCTAAATAAAACTACACAGTAGTTCTAATTCATGTCAACATTTTTACTTCTTTTGCAGTTTATCATTTGGTCCTGCTTTGCTGCCTTATTATAATATCACTGATGACAGTGGCATCTATTCATGTGTATTTTATAATTATTATTTTGTTTTTGGTATTGCTTGGTGATTGTTTTCAATCCTTACAAGCCTCCTCAGTTCAGTATCTACTGTTTTACACTGTTCCTTGTTGGATGCTTTTCTCCCATGTGGTTTAATGTTGCACTGCTTACCTGAGATAGTGGAGTGTGACGAGGCTGATAAACATCACACCCAAGGTATCTTTGACATAGATCCAGCAGGGCTGTTCAGTTAGCAGCTACTGATCTTAAATTATGAGGACTACATGTTGTGTTCTTTTCCAGCAAACACTTTGATTTCTTTTTTGCTAATCGCCAGCTTTCTTCAGGGTGCTTGGTATGCTTTATATAAACCTACACAAATTTGAGGTATATTTTGAGGAAGATTGTCTTGGCCAACTTTATATGATTGAAAAATTACAGAGAGGTTTTTTTTCAACAGCAATCTGAGAATGCGTAATCCTCTCCAAACTCCGTGAAATAACCATATTAAGGAGTGGGAAGCTCTGAGGATATCTTGTAAGTTTAAAAAAATATAATTTATGGATTTATATTTGTAAAAGTATGCTCTTCAGCATCTGCTAAGTTTTTTTTGCAGAACCTCTTAAAATTAGCCCATTTTGCTACGCTGCAGTGCAGAGCTCCTTTGCCTAGTCTGGCACCCTTGGGGCTGCTTGTAACATTGAGGTTGTCAGAATGTATCATGTTAAAACTATAGTCTTTTGAGATGACAATTAGAAGACAAATTTTAAAAAACATTGTACAAGTAATCTTTATGATGTAAGTAATCCCAAGGCATCGTCATTTAATATGTTCATTATAGCCATAGTTTTCAACACCTGTTTCTACACTGCTGTTTCTTGGTCAGTTTTCATCACCTTCATTAACTTTTAAGCAAGTTCATCAATACTGCTCAGTATTAAGTTACTAGTTTTCTGCTGCTTGCTTCAAGAAAGTTGACATTTATGGTTTGAAATGTTCAGATTGGGCAATTCTGGTAAGGAAGGAGTTCTCACTTGTTGATAAGAGGTCAAGAAGTTATGCCTGTTGATAGATCATGCTTCTTTTAGAGACAATACTCTTTCAGAACTTAATATATTCCTTCATAATCTTTTATATCCTTTATATGTGACAAAATCTGAATGTTTTCATATTTGAGTGCATTGTTTATGTACAGACAAAAGAGATACAAATTATTTATTGATAATTTACCATCACAGGTTTAATTTATTGCATGTCAGAGTGTGTAATTTTAGTAACCAAATTGTTGTTTTCCTAATTTAGACTGTGATTTTCAGTACCATAATGACAAACTCAAACTAAGGACAAACTAATAATTTTCAAGATCAGTTTGTCCTTAGTTTGAGTTTGAAATTTAATAATTTTCAAGATCAAATTTCAAGTAATAAGTTGTGATGCCACATAGTGATATAGTTTTGATAGAACAATATCTTACGTTTCAATAAGAACTGTAAGCAAAAAAATAGACATATCTAGTCTTGTTTAAGTGAAATGTAGTTTTATTATTGTAAATTCTGTATACTATACTTTTATTCAGTGTTCTTTGTATTCTATATATTAGAGATGAACAAAATTGTGACCATAAGATGCTTGCTTTTTATCTTATGTGAACTGTACCACTTAGGAGTCATTCTGAAGATTTATAGGGTTTTCAAAAGCCCTTTTACTTTTGTTTAACTTTAGAGCAGAATAGTGAGTTTTTTTCAGAAAGCTAAAACAGATCAAACTATGTTCACAGCATTTCATTACTTTTTTTTTTTTTTGCTGTTTTTTTCCCTATGTCTTTTCTCAACCAATGGCTGTTACTCCACATCTCCTTTGCACCTGATCTCCTGCTTTACATATGCCTTGCCTTTCCATCTTACTCATCTTTCCTATTTCACCTCTTCCTCTTCTGCTCCGTGGTGATTCTTCTTTAGCTGTGGGGATGCTATAAGCAATATGCAAGCAATAGCTTCTCTGTTAAATTTATGGCTAAATGCCTTAGACATAAGGTTTTGTATGGAAGTTTGTATGGAAATAGTTTCATGGAAGAATCATAGTCAGCTTTAGTTAATATCATCTATACCGATATGAGAGGTTTGTATATGCAACAAGATGTGATTCATGTGCTGTTATTAGTATCTACAAGGAAATTTGACAGTTGAGTCACAGTTAAGAGCTGTATATTGTCAGAGTGCTTTGGGGCTATGCCACATTTAAATTACTATTAGAATTCAGAGATTTATAAAAACCTAGTATTTGAATAGCTGCATTTTCAATAACTTAAAATGTATATGTTTTTAAATGCAGTCTAATAACTTTTCTTTGTACACGGTTTTCAGAATTGTTGAAAAGTAAAATCTGAAACTAAATATGGATGAGAAGAACTATGCATGAATAAAAAGTAAATTTTTATAAAGGTACAGAAATAAAAAGCATTTTATAATGGAAAATATTCAGTAATCGATGTTCAATGTATGGCTACATCTGTAACATTTTGTTTGGACAGATGTGTCTACAATACAAAAAGCATATGTGTTACTATATGTGTGTGTGTATATATATATGTGTGTGTGTGTGTATATATGGGTTTATATGTCCATACAGCATGTATTTTTGTAGAGAGATGGAATGTATCTTTTATTTTTAGATTTTAAAATGAATATGTGGAGTGAAATCTAGTCCTAATGCATTAAGAAACTATGTTTAAAAGGTGCAAAAGTGAAGAAATTAGTGGAAAATACTGCTGTCCTGCCAGGATCCTCCTAGTGCATTTGTTATTTCTCTGTGCTGAAATAACCTTTCTGAGTACCTTAAATAAATTGTTTTTTAATTTTGGCAATATCTGCATCTATTCATTTTGCATCATACCTTTTATTTGTCTTCCCTTTACTTCCTCTTCCTCTTGTCTTTATCTTTTTTTTTTTTTTTTTTTCTTCTGTGTAGGAAACACATAAGGGAGCAGTTTTATGTACATTTTCCTGTGGTATCCTTGTGAAGGATACAGTTTCTTGCAGGAACAGGGACAATACGAGTTTCTCAAATCACCATGGTAGTGTGAAACTGTCTCTTAGAACTAATCTGCTACTTGCCTAGGTAACATTCATCAGCTTTTCTGAACTGCCAGTATCACAGGTGAGACGACTTCCATAGCAGCCAGTGGAGAAATGCTGCATTAGGCTTCAGCCTTATTAAGGCTTGTCTCTCATCAAATTTCTTTACTGATCAGTAAGAATCCAAGCAGGGTATCTTACCAGGTTTAACAATTCAGTGCCCTAACCTGTGGGAAACAAATCTATATGTCAGCAAGAGAGATTCATTTTCTTCAGTGAAACAAAGGGATTATCACCTGGCATTAATGAAGGATCATTTATGGGACAACTGTATGTGGCCATAGCTTTGAATCGCTGCCTTTTGGATCTCTCTGTCTTTGACAAAGTACTGTGCATCTAATGTGTCCTTGATCAGGACAGAGCTGGAACCAACTGTAACAACATAGTGATGGCGTAAATGTTGATTCAGATAATGAGTATTCAGGTTTTAATTAAAACTCGGTGGGCACTTGTATGTCATGTTTAGATTGCTTTTAGCCATGGCAGTGTTGATGTAATCATTTTAGACTATTTTCCCTAGCTACCAGTCATCTTTGTTCACAGCCAGTAGGTTAATTTTGAACATTGTGGTGATATTTTCTTAATGAAAATATACAAAGCAAAGTGGTACTTTGTACTTGTTTGTATTAATTGATGGAAACACCTGTTTGTTTGTAGTACTTAATTGTGGCCTCCATTAGAGTAATCACTTTCTCTTTTACTAGGCTAAATCCCCTAAGTGCATGGCACGAAACAACTTTGTGGTTTGAGTCATATAAGCACATTATCCTTAGGTGAGAAGTAATTTGGTTTTGCTTTAGAAATTTGCTTTTAGAAATTGCTTTTGATATTGCATGCTTATGAATTCTGGAAAAGAAATAAATCTCTAGTTACAAAAGAACTTGCATTTAGGAACGCATTTCTAAGAAGTTTGTTTTCTTCCTTCTAGACCCTAAGGTTTTTCAAAGTAATATTCAGTTATTGTTTCAAGGTTCCTGTAGTGAACTCCAACTGCTAAGTAGTATCGGCTATGTAGTTTTGAGCAGCATAAACCCATTTCTTGCATTTCTTTGTATGACTTCTAGAGTCCGTTTTGTAGCTGTGATTTTTACCTACATACCTAATGTATAAACATTATGTCTCTTTTCATCTTTTAGCCTTGTATTCTTAAGGAACTTTTTTTTTTCTCCCCTCTACCTACTACTTGGAAAGAGTGGTAAAAGTTTCATACAAGTAGACATCAAAATAATTAGTTCAAGAAGGTAAACTTAAAATGTATACTACCAGGGAAGAGAAGGCTGCTAGTGCTTGATTTACACTTCATTTCACAACAGCCTGCTGGGTCTGAAGGCAAGCATCCACACCCTGCACTGATCTGTTGTAGTACAGTTGTACTTGAAGAACCAATCAAGAATAAACTGGGCATTCTTAATTCTGATGCTCTAAAACAACTTATCCTTTGACTCCGAGTGGAACTACTTAAGATTATTAGAAAGAGCATAGAAAAGTCTCGTTATTCAGTTTTCCTGCGTGCCATTTGTAACTACTTCTCAAACATATCTTTAAAGCACTGAAAGCACTGAATCCAGAGAGATATGTCTGGATTTCTAATATGCTGGCAGAATCTTTGTTTGAGAATGATGTATATAGGAAGAGGTAACCACTTAGACATAAATATTCTGGAATCTTGCAGATGTGGTGGACATTTGTTGGTGTCGAGAATAAATATTGAGCATTATGTTGCTCAATATGTTGTTTTAAAGTTACTTTATTTTTTAAGTTCCTAGCTAGTGACCCAAAAAATAAACCTAATGTGTTTTCTCTCTGCCTGTGTATATGATGAATTAGAGAAAATAACAATTTACTTCCCACTAAGTGCAGCAGAATTTTTGTGTTTTTTTTTTTTTTCCTATTTTCATGTTTGTTTACATTGTTAGAATATATCACTATGTTTTTTTCCCCCTTTTCTTTAAGGTTATATATGGAGTTGTGGATTGACTGTGAAAAGTTTTAATTTATTTAAACAAACTGTTTAGAATCATAGAAAGAGACCTGCCGGTTTTTCAGCGCTTCTTAGCCTGAAAGCACTGCATAACCCTTTTAGGTTGCACAGCAACAGGCTCCTAGCAACAATAATAGGTTGAATTTCCAATAGTGACCAGGCCGGATGTAGTAATAGAGCAAGAGTGCCAACAGTTGTCATGGTTTTCTTTTCATAACAAACTACTCTGAATTTAGGAAATTTTTGTTTTCAAAGTGTCAAGCCGCTTTACAAAATGAAGATACTTGTTAATAGTTCCAACACCTAGACACTACCCTAAAAAAGCTACTTAGATTGACTAAAGTGTGGTATTATGGAATGTAACAAAAAAACAAACATTGAATGGATTATGATATAAGGAGAACACTTAATACCCATTCTGTATGTTTTTTTTAATCTTGACTTCTTCTATAAATAGATCTGTCCTAGAACTTCATGAAAGTTGCAACTTTACAAGTATATAGATACACATATGGAAGGAATAGAATGAGTCACACTTAATGAAGTTAAAAAGAGGCCTTCCCTAAGGAGGATATTCTATAACTGTGTACTGTATATATTTTTAGTATTCCTCTTTGGAGGAAAAATATTTCGGAGTATGCATTTCTCTTTGGAGGAAGTGGTATTAGCTATGGCTGGAAAGTGATTGCAAGTCATAGTCAAGATTATATGAAGTTATAGTTTGCTCTGTTACCTGCTCTTGGTTCAGCTAGCAGATACTATGCAGCAGTTCTTGGTTTTGGGGACACATGTATGATACAAGAATGTATTAAAAAGTTCTTGTTTCCCAAGGTACAGAATAAACTGGCTTACTTTAAATCTTTAGAATCTTAACATTCAGAAATGTTTGAGAATGTGTTGTGAATATGCTGTAAGAAGAGGTAGTGTACAAAAATGTGGGTAGCTACCAGTAAAGCTGATTTTGTACTAGTATATCAGCGTTTCTTCTACGTGTTTTGTGTATTTCATAGTATATATGAAAGATAGAAATATGTGGTGAAGCAGGTGATTTGGGATCAGATGTGAGAGTTAGGTTCCCTCACAACATAGTAAAATTTGAAGTTCCGGACAAATACCTTCAAGTTTAAATATTTTGGCCTTGTTGACTGACTTGGAAATTGAAACACTGAGTGCTGAGGTTAGGTGTAAAACTATATTAGATTAACATCTTTATTCAGTTTCTATGTCTGCTTTTAGGAATGGTGGCTAAAGTGTCATTGTGGTAAAGACCAATATTTCTAACAGAAAACAAAAGTTAGTTTTTTTATAACATATTATATTGTATTAAAATGTTACTATATCTTTTGAGTAGCTGAAAGTTGTTCTAATATAAAACACACTTAAGTTAGTGATAAAATTGACAGTTTTAGCAACTACATGATTTAAAATAAGAGAATTATAAAATGCAAGACTTCGTTTGGATTGACATCCAGGAGGATGCATGGAAGCATTTTAATACATCTTACATTATAAGAATCAATGGTCAGTATTTATTATGGCAAAAATGTGTTCCAAAATCATGCAGATTACTTGCAGAATGTCTGTATGGATATCATTTGCTTTCCAGGATTGCATTCATTATCACTCCCTCTCTCTCCTTCTCCCAGATAGCTTAATTTCGATGTTGTATTTTTGCTTACAAATACTTCTAAATCATAAAAAGTCACATAGAATAGATGCTTCCAAATTGTTTTCCAATTGGACAAACTTGAGTAACTGGGTTTCTACTGCATGTAGAGTATCAAAGCATTTAATGACACAAAAACGGGGAATGAGCAACAAAATACAGATAAGGCAAAGAGAAAATAGAGTATTTTTTCTGACTTTTTTTTTGTGAGATAAATATAAAGGCAGTTTGTTTAAATGTTTAGCAATTAGAAATAAATAGTTCTATGGAAATAAAGCTCTAAAAGCTGAAGGTTGATAGAAAATGAGAAGTACAGCAAAAAATCTCGATGATCTGTCTGCATGCATCTATCCATCCAACTAAATTTCCATGCAGATTAACATGTTATGGCTAGATGTGCTTGCTACTGACTTCTTATCTACTGTTGTTGAGATGCAAATTTATTTCCAAAATTTTCTTTTATGCATGCATTTCATTCTCACTGATCTTGTACAAGAATAGTAAAACTGAGGTTGAAACCATTATGTATGTCTGTTTTTCTTTAATGTCTGTATGTTTAAAAGTGTACATGCCCTCCCAAAAACTTTTCATTTCCTATTTCATTTTTTAGTGGTATCTTCCTTTTTTCATATACTTACTGTGACAAAACAAATAGAAATAATGAAGTCA
The DNA here is from genome assembly GCA_034781795.1 of Crypturellus tataupa. Lineage (NCBI taxonomy): Eukaryota > Metazoa > Chordata > Aves > Tinamiformes > Tinamidae > Crypturellus > Crypturellus tataupa. The sequence continues at coordinate 199,129 of JAWLRI010001032.1, forward strand.
ATTTATCTGGTATTAGTGAACGGCAGCTATGTTAAATTACAGAACGCTTAAAAACATTTTTTTGTTTTTCTAAGGAAAGTTTTAGGTACTGAATGGTTACAAGTAAAAATCTGTATTGACAGTGTAGTTGTGTGAATGAATAGAACATGCAATTAATTTTCTGGGGCACAGCTGTTATTTGTGTGCTGCTAAGGCATATATGATATTCTCCTTGAATGCATTTGCCCATATACAATATTTGCTTGGAATCGTATGCTGTATTTATGGCACAATTATCTGCCAAGAATAGTGAAGAACATAAATGAGCTGGTTTTCTGCTTAATTAAATACTTAAGGTCCAATTTGCTGGTCTTATATCACATAAAAACATAGCTTTTAATCACATGTCGGTGTAGAATGCTGTTTGTGAATTGCAGCTTATTTGTGTGTGTCAATATCTCTCTTCATGATGTGTCCTTGAATGATATAAAGTAAAATTGGCTTTTCTGAGAAAGATGGTTGTAAAATGCTACTCTACAGTAGTCCTGAGATTCAGTCCTGCAGCCGTCCTTTATTTAGGCAGGACAAAAAATACAAATATTTTTGCTGATGACTAATTTAAGAGATAGATAACATTGCTAAGTTGTTAAGTTCATGTCTGTTAGTTCAAAAAGGACAAGTAACACTACAGTAAAGAGGGGCAAGACAAAGTTAGATCCCTTGTAAACCTGTGACATGTCCAAAAGGACACAGAGTTTTAAGTGTGCCATTGGACTTTGTGGAACTAAACTATTCTAAACTATATATTCTAAAATAACTTTAATTTTACTGTTTTTAAATGTACACACAAAAGACTGTGGGTGGACATCTCTGGACTTCAAGGATTAAAGAAATAGGATATATGTTTTCTCTACTTTATATAAAGCCAGGTCATTGGTTAGGTACAAGTCTAGGACTACATTCCAAATGACTTGTCTTTAATTGGAAAAATGCGTAAGTGTTTGTGTGGTTTCCATATGTCTGTGTTATTAATATGTGTAGCCCTGAGCCTCTTCATTGTTAAGAAAAATCATAGGTCAAAGATTGAATAGGTCAAAAAGTTTTGTGGGATTATGATTTAAAGAAAAGGCAGTTTGAAGTGCAGTGTGTATTGTTTGGTGTATGGAGTAGGAAGTTTTTTCTGTCACTTGTATATTGTTCTATAAACAGGAGTAAGAGTGATTGCGACAATAACCTCACATTTATGTATGTACATATGTATGTACATGCTGTAAGCTAGAGAACAGTCTCTTCCTTATTCATTATTGAGGGAATGTTTGTTGAGGACATTAGTAGTGGCACTGAATTATGTTCATAAGTTATTGTAAGCTTGTCTTTTTGACTGTTTACTAGCCAAAGATAACTGGATACCATCTCTGGAAGAAATAATCATCTTGTTAGGAACCTTAAATCTTCTGACATAATTTGCCACAATAGCCATTCTTTTCTTACTGCCATACATCTGAAATCCTCATCCCACAAAGGCAGCTGAATTTCTCTGGGTCAGTGCAATTTATATAATTGAAAGTGGAACACATGGAAGAAATAAAAAGTTCTTTTTTTTTTTTTTCACCTTATTCTAATATTTTTCTAGGTTGTTTTGTTTGAGAGGGTAGAATGTTATGTTTTTCAGGTGAGAAATTACAAATTATAAATTATAAATTATTATATATAAAATTTATTATTTTAAAATGCAGTAAGAGATGCTCTGCCTCTGTGAGCTACCTTCTGCTACATTAAGGATATATAAAATCAAACACAGGTCAGAGTTGGTTTTATGCAGAGCAGTCAAAAGAAGACTTACATATCAAAAACAGTTAATGATACAAGTTTACAATTTGATGTAATTACCTTTCATTATAAGATTGAATGTGGAGGTGGAAAGGGTTCAAAGATGCTAAAAGAAGATTCCATATACTGACATGTCATGGGTTTTTCTCTGGCTTTCCTTTAGGATTTTGTAAGTTGCTTTGTAAGGAATGTATAAAAATGATCATGAAAAACAGAGGAGGAACCTATGTTCAACTTTCACAGTATGCATTGTTATATTATGAATGGCATTTATTTAGGTACTTAAAACAGTGTTAAGCATATATGTTTTAATGCTAGCCAACAAAAACTTAATTTAAATCTGAACCAGGTTTCCTCTGGATACCAAAAACTGTGTAGTCCACTGTGCCTTGGTTAACTGAGTATATTGGCTTCTCCAGTGCACAGTACATTTACAGGAAGAAGTTGTGACTTCTGTAACATGAACAGTTTGTATTGTCGCCTTTGGCAGCATAAGCCTAATGTAAACAAGAACAGCTGCTATAAAGTAGTAATTGGCATCTTAATCCAACTGTTTCCTTGACTTTTTGTGCTGAAGAGAGGTATCTGCCTATGTGTTCATTAGTACTTCTGCTCTTCTGCTCTATCTTGCTTTCGCTTCTGCTCTCCTATCATTCGGATAATTCTGGCAGTAATCATAGCTAAGCTAGTACATTGCCTACTGTCCTTTTAAACATTTCTTCTTGTTTGAATTCTTCAATTTATGTGCTTAAAAGCCATCAACTTAGGGTTTCCAGAATTTTTTCTTTGGAATGTGCATGTTTTACTTCTGCTACAAAGCTTTCCAGTACTGGAAAATTCTGACTTTCAAACTGTCTTTGATACTTCAGTGTTCCTCCAACTCTGGCAACTAAGATTTTCTCAGGTTCTGTGAGACCTCAGAGAAGGAAAAAGTTAAATAATTTAGAAAGCAAATGAGAAAAGAATGTTGTCATAAGTAAATGGATATACAAGTGATAGTACTTAAAAGTACTAATGTGAAACTATGGGAAATATTAAGCATTCATTCATGACTTCATTTTGCTGATTCTTTAAGAGTGGTTTTTTTTTTTTTTTTGAGAGAGAGAGAGATAGTGACCAAGAGGATACAGTGTTTGAGGAGAAATGAAACAGCAAGGTAGTTGCTGCTGCCATTTATTTTTGAAGTCATTGTGTGGAAATTCTCTTTCAAAAATTCTTCTGATGCAGTGTATGTGTGTTTGTCCCTCAGGATTTGTTTTTGAGCATGTGAAATCAAGATAAGTCTGTATTTAGAACTTAGGTACTTTGTATCTATCCTAGATCATCTTAGAAGTACAAAAGTTTTGAAGTACAAAACCTGTATTTTGAGTTAATTTGGTCAAGTATTTTGTAGGATTGAATGAATTTCGATCTATAATTTTAGAAACCCAGATATTGGTCTATTTCTGAAAAACTGAATGAGGCTTTATGGGTTATCACAGCTTTAATGCCGAGTGACAGCATCTGCTAATTAGATGTGAAATCCTGATTTTCTATGCGAGATTTAGAATTCATTATTCGTATTAGAATTGTTATATCACATTCTGGAATTATAATTATATGTATTTCCTAGAAAGATCTTTCAGTCAGGAGAACTACTGAACAGTGAAGCTTAATTTTTTCAAATATTATATAAATATACATATGTAATACATAATATAAATATGCATATGTATATGTAATAGATAATATAAATATGCATATTACTTATGTAATGTCATTTTCTGTATTGTTAGCAATGTTGTGACATTTGAAGAGATTTCTTAAAGCCAAAGTGATTTTTTTTTCCTGGTGAAAACAGGGTGAAAATAGGAAGCTAGAAAGCTTACTGTTTGTAAAAGCTTTCCTTACAGGATTGTACCCATTTGTACTGTAGTCTCTTATTTGAACTGTTGGATAAAATTCTAGAAGAAATTCTCTCTTTCCTGTTATTTTGCCATTTTAAGCATCATCTTATAACGTGGATGCGTTGCTACATTTTTAGAAAAGATTGGTGTCTTCCCTAAAACGATGTTCATAATCTTTGGGCTGCAAATTTTTATTTCTGTTGTTCTAATATAGTACTTTAAAATACTGAAATAATTAAAAGAAACTGATCTTAAGGTACTATATTTCAAATGTTTTTTCTTCCTCTTTCTTGTTGGCTTAACCTTGTTTTCTTCCTTTCCTGTATGTTAGATTTGATTTGGGAAGGTGATATCTTATGCAGTATACTATATCCATTTATAGGAAAGCACAAAAGAAGAAACAGTTATCATGCCTTTCTACACTTCTTTGCACAAGGGCAAATAGCAAGATTTTGGTATGCTTTCCGAAGTTTATATTGAAGTTTTTGTCTTTCTCAATGCAGAGTCCCTTGGATTAGCAGAATCAGGGCTGAGTACAGAGTGCAGTGTCTTAAATTCATTCCAGACCAGAATGTTATTCAGCAGTGTGAGCAAAAGGCAGTATTAGCCTTTTGCTATTTTCATACTTGTCCGAATCTTAACAGTGTGATAAGTATTCTTACTAGTTTGTGATATTTCAGTGTTTATTGGCTGTTCTGACAGAAAACTCTTTTACATTAGTTGCTCATCTCTTCAGCATTTTTTTTCTGAAACTAAATCTTTTGCTCGTAGCTGTAACTTCTTCCTTGAAGACAACTTTGTGCATTAATGTCAGCATCTCCCCATTTTTGATACTCTTGGAATAAAGTTTTGCTCAGTTCACATTCTACTCTTCCCTAGGAGTCCAGATAAGAATTTCTTCATGCATGCTTATTGTGGTTGGGATGCATCCTTTAGTATTTCAGAGTGGAATCTTTCTGACCATTTTTGAATTTAATTATGCATAAAGAAAGGGTTAAACGGAAAATATTCTCCTTTCAAATATTATTAATATATACTTCTGAATGTGTTAGGCTTTGCTGTACAAGAAGTAACACAACGTAAGATCAGGTTTGATCTTGTAGTGCTGTGATTTGAGAGGTCTCGGGGCTTCTTAGAAATGTACCAAGCTTCACGAATGTTATATTGTAGCCAGGAACAAATGCTGTCTTTGGATTTGCAGTGATTCAATTGTAAATACTAAATCTCATTTTTTTCACTTTCAGTAGGATCACTGTTTGGGCTTCTCCATGAGTAAAATATACACAGTAATTTGAAGCAAATTCACCCTTCCCTTGCCCATAAGCAAACACTGCATTTTGAAGAATAAGTGCTAAAGTACTCTTTTGTTACTGCTTTGCTGCTTCCACTTCAGACAGTCCTGACTAATAAGTGAAAATATGAAACAACGTGTTATTCTTCACTTATTATCAGTAGTCATGTTTGGATATTTTTTCCCTTCTTGAGGTACTCAGGCTTCATAATGGCTCTGATGTTGCAGCTTGCTCAGTATATTCCTTGTTTTCTGTAACAGAGAAAATCAGAATTTCTCATTAGCTTCTTTGTGTATTCTTCCTGACTCTAGAATGATCAGTCTACACTGTATTGTTCACTTCCTTCTTGACAATCCGTTTGAACACAATGATTTGGTTGCAGATATCCCTGATGTTTGGGCAGTTAAAAATGAAAGTCCAGCATTCAGTTAAGAGCAAAATGATGAATTCTCTTGAGAGAATTTCAGATCTCGGTGGAGGAGGAGAAGGAATCTATACACATATACTGGAGGATGTTGTATTGCTGACTGAAAGAAAAGATGCTTCAGATCTGCAAGCTAGACTGTCTATCTTTCAGGCTCTCTGCAGTCTGAGAATGTCACATAATTGATTCGTATGCAGTTTTCCATATGTCAAAATTGAATTTCTAATATTGAAAATTAAAATATATTTTTATAAATTGGAGCAACAGTTTTGGAGCACATTCTCTGATCTGTCTTAGATTCCTACTTAAAAGACTGATTAAAATCTGTTAAATGTGTAATGCAGCTCAACTGTAGTTTGTATAAAACACTTAGTGTTACCTCCAGGTGGATTAGTCCGTATAACACGCAGTGTGGAGGTATGTGTGTAACTGCACATGTGGTGCATGACTTTCTCTGTATACACTTACTGCAGAGGCTTAATTGCTTTGTGCATAGTCTCAGCAAAAACAACTATATCATCACCTATCTGTCTTGTTACTTTCTAATATTTTTTTACAATTAATAGCTATTTAGTTTACTCTTTTGATTAAAATAGTATTTACCTTTCTAGTACTGTGCAGACTAAACAGAAATATTGGTAATGTAGACTGCAGTATTTTAGCATTGGATAATTGAGTGATTAATTTATCACCGTTTCAGAAATTTATCTCCTTAGGTTCATTCTGAACAGAACATGATGTGATTCAGCATGCTTTCAAATCTGTTTTCCTACTTTCTTTCCATTTTTTTAGACATTCTTATGATAGTTTATTAGCTTATAGTTTAATTTATTCCTAATAAATTTAGAAGACTAAGCTGAAGAAACAGCGATAAAATATATCTGCAGTGATTCAAATCTGTTTGAATCAATTTTAAAATTTGTTGCACAAAATTCAGTTAAATATAAAGCCAAAGCTTTATCAGAACAGAGTGACTTATGAATAAGCTGTGCATGACAGTTTCTTTTTTTTTTTCCTATTGATACTGAACTAATAAAATTCACTAAACTTGTCAACATACTTGGGGCTTTTTTACTAGATGTCTAAGTCATTTACTGCTCAACAGATGAACTTATGCCTCTTGATGATTTGCTTGTAAAATTGATGTCTAAGTGTTACAGATTATGTAATTTCTATTCCTATATCCATGTGAAGTTGTTTGGTTTTAAAAGACAAGCTATATGGGAATTGATTTATCATTCCTAAGCTTTAGCCAAGAGAATATTTGGGTAGCAAATAACTGTCAAGGCTTGGTTGTTCAGTCAGCATTGTCAGTATTGTCAGTTCTAGAAATGTTAGAACAACTCTTTTGTGTGCTGTGTCCTAGCACTTTTTTTTTACTGTAGAATCTCAGGAAACTTGGATCTCAGAGCTTTCAATGTATTTCCTCTTCTGACATGTCTGTAAGGCAGAGGGGAATGAATTCGGAGCGCTGAATCTCAGGCAGGCTAACTGACCTAGTGAAGATCAAGAAACTATGAATATAGGAAAACAGAATACTGAAGTTAACTATCCAAGCTCTTAGACCAAGTCATTAATGCATGAGCCAGGATTCCTCTGAAAATTAAGAGTTCTCTTTTTTTTTAATCGCAGCAGAGAATGAGGGAATCAAATGCTTAATTACTGGACATGTTCGTAATTCCTTTTTTTTTTCCCTTAGCCTGATAAAATTCATAAAGTAATATAGTAACTAATTGATAAATATTGGTCATTAATATGCATGTGTTAGAAATTGGAGTGAAGAATAAACTCCCTTTTACTGTTCAGAGTTCAGCTCTAATAGATGATACAGAAGAGATGAACATATTACATGAAGTAATGAGAAAAGCAAATGGATTATGAATGGCATTCTGGTTAGTTGGCTACAATAATCTAAATCTACCTAAATAATGTGGGTGTCTGCTTTTATCATGTTGTACAATGTACCCATACTGCAATGATCTGGCAGTGATCTAAGTCAGTGAATCTTTACTATAGAGCAGTAAAAAAACAGAATTTGTTCTAAAATCATTAAGAAGCCAAAAATACATATTCTATGGACTAGAATTCCAGGGTTGGCTATACTTCAGCTGCACTCTTTGTCTGTTTAGGTCTATATAATTTATATGTTTATAAATTATTAGTTTAATATGTGAAATTTTTATTTGCTCATGATCCTGACATACTATAGTAATAGCTAAAGTAGTTCATGAAGTCCTTGTCTTCCTATTGGAGATGATCTGTTAATATCTTAATTAACTGTGTCGTCAATAATTTTCATCTGCTCAAACAGTCTCTGTTGGAATATAGAGAATTCAGTTATTTTTCTATATAACCAGATAACAGTTACGATCTAGTTTGAGCAAAGTATCATTTTGAATGCTTTTGAGTACATGTGTACATATGGAAACAGTAATCTTTCGTATGAAAACAGATTTTGAAAATACATTTTTTTTTTTTTTTTTAATTCTCAAGCATATTCAATTATTTTCAGGTGTTTCATACCCTTTTAAAAACTAGTTTCTGGTCCTTTTGCTACAGCATCTTTTATATGAAGAAAATCAAAGAGTAAATGCAAGTTAAATAAGAATTAGTCATACAGCGTAAGGTTCATTCTTTCCCTCACAGTAATTACGAGAAGGTGGGAAAGGAATGAAATTTTCAACACTTTAATGCAGGCATGGATCTGAACTCACAAACTGCTAGGTGTATGAAGTATTTCTAACAGATGGCAGTGTTAGAACTATTGGATTAGTGTGGAAGCGTATTTTTGAGAGAAATCTTTCTCCATTAGCCTGTTACATCTGTTTTATGCATTCAATGTCTGTGGTTTCATGGAGTTTAAAAAACTATTTTTGAACTTCTATACCATAACTAATTTAGGGATATCTGTCTAAATGACAGCTTCCCTCTTCCCTCTTCCCTCTTCCCTCTTCCCTCTTCCCTCTTCCCTCTTCCCTCTTCCCTCTTCCCTCTTCACTCTTCCCTCTTCACTCTTCCCTCTTC
>JAWLRI010001032.1:213920-254657 GCA_034781795.1 Crypturellus tataupa
CTTCCAAACCCGCCTGGATGCCACCCTGTGCCCCGTGCTCTGGGTGTCCCTGCTGGAGCAGGGGTTGGACTAGATGAGCTTTAGAAATCCCTGTCAACCTCAGCCATTCTGTGATCTATTTATAAAACAGGAGCTAATGAAATGAATGATGACAGCTGTAAAAGGAAGGGGATGTGACCAAAGTGTAAAAGGAGAAGCCTGTCTGAGGGCACCTACTTAACAAGTGCTCAGATGATTTGGAGTGGGTGGAAGTTGACCAGGGCAGTGGGCTGCTGTAAGGGAGGAGTACAACCAACCACAAACTTGCCTGGGAAACCCCCACTAGGAGGCCACCAAGGTCCCTGCTATGCAAACCCTGCCATGACATCCTGCACGTGACCATGTGTGGGTGTCCGTGGAGTAGCGTGGGGCTTTGCACAGTGCTCCAAGACACAAGCTGCCCTCTCTGCTGCATGGCAAAGGTAGAACCAATGACAGCTTCAGATGAACGTGAGCTTGGGGTAGTAAAGAAAGTGCCGAGGGGGATTTGCCCAAAAGACCACTCAAGGCAGAAGAAGCAGACATAGGTATGAAGGGTTAGAAGCTGAAGATTGAAGATACAATTAAGACTCTTCTGTCAGACCAAGGAAGCATCAACATGGAAGCATCAAATCCCAGGTTTTAAAATGTAGCCCTTATGCCCATGCTCTGAGAGATGTCATTTCCTGCAGAAAGAGCTGGGGAACAGAAAGGGCAGTGGTGGTGATATATAACAAAAAAGCCATGACCATTGCAGCCGCAGAGACTAGCAGAATAGGAGGAGGTAGTAAAAGGTCTGATAATGATGATGATTCTGGGGCCTTGATTCAGAGGTGAGTAAAACAGACAAATTCCCTTACAAAAAAAAATGTTTACTAAGAAAAGTGTCAATGCAAGTGTCTTGGCAACAAGAAGCTACAGGGACTGCAACAACTCTTAAATACTAATTGCTCTTACTAACTTGATCAAGTAGTAAACATGTCTCCTGCTGAGGCAGAGACTAATGCCCTGGAAGGGACTTGTTGGTTATTACATCCTCTGCAGAGTAAAAGACAGTATCCTAAAAATTCGCGGTAAGGACATCTCACAGGGGCCCCCAGTACCACATACTCAGGAGACATCTGAAAACCCAGCTTTTCTCCTGTTCTCCACTGCAGTAGGTCAGGTGGAAGGATCTGCAGCCCAACCCATGGAGCATGTGCAGCAGTGAAATGGGCATTGCAGATATATAGGACTAGGCAATATATAGAATGATTAAGGTTCGCAGATGAGAGCGGTTTTTGACCACTTATGCTAGTTATTTGATTTTGGTGATTAGGCTTGACTCTTGAAATCATCAGCATGCACAGCTCTTCATATTCTCCTAGTAATTTAAGCAGTATGAAAGCAACCAAAACTTCTTAGTCTATGTCAGACCTCTCCTACATATTGTAATAAATCTCTGTTTTTATTAGGCTTTATATCGAGATGTCATAATTATATAAGCCACTAATGGTGTGGGTTGCAGAAAAACCTTACTAGCTATCCCACATTCTAAATTACAGGCAAAAAGCACTATTTAATTTTTCTAAATAATGACAACAATGTTCTGTTTTGCTGTGAGTCTCTCAGAGCTTACAGCAGTGAGAGATCTGACAGATGCAGAAATGTTGCTTGGTGAAAAGCACCACAAGGTAAACTGCAGTCATTGACATACAGGAAGGTCACACTGATCGAGACCCACGTTCTGTGAGAAAAAAAAGAAAATGTTCCTTAGTCATAAGTAGCAGTGCTCTCTCGAGATGACTGTCATTGAAAGAAAAAGACATATTTGACCTTCTCTATTCAATTGCTTATGTACCTGGCTAAAACTGAAAATATTAAAATCCATAACATGCTACAAGGCACTGAATATAAAATGGGAGCCTACTTCTTGCATGGCCGTGCAGTCAGTCACTGGGTGTGGACAGCTTTTGAATTTAATAGGAGTTTATACCATGGACAAGTCAAATGTTTCCATAAAAATGAATTGAGCCCTCTGGCTGGGGCCACCTTTGCGTGTTTGTATTTCACGAAAGACAAAAGATCAACATTTTTTGAGCAGGCTTTAGAATCAAGTCTCCATGGGTGTAAGAGTGGGCCACTCTGACAGAATTATACTGGAGGCAGAGTTTTCAGGCAGGACAAGACTGCCGATGCTGCTGGCCACGACAGTGTGCTTTTTGCAGTAGGACAAGTGCCAGGACCTACAGCCAGGTCTGTAATACCAAACAACCCCTGGTGAAAAGATACATCACTATGATTTTACTAGACTCTTTTGTAAGCAAATCAGTATCTTCTTGGACACACATGTTTTATTTTCCTGAGAATTTTAACACCCTTTGAGCCTACTTTGGACTGGTCAAATTAAGGTCCACCAATTCATGGTCTCTTTTCCCATGTGCTTCCTGTGAGGATAAACAGCAAATTGCTTTTTCTGTCCTGCAGCACTTGCGCTGAAATGTGCTGGGCCCTCTGCAAAGCAAGGCAAAGAAGAGCCCTGTGGACATCTGGTATACCCTGGAACTGAGCAGTGAGCACAGGGGCTGTGAAGTCTATGAGATTTGGCATTTTGGACACAGGCGGTCACCCTTCTCTCAGATTATGTTACAGAACTACACCTCTGTCACAAGCAAGAAACCTCAGGTTACCCAGACTGATGCAGAAATGCTGAAAAAGAACAAAAAAATCATGAAGATTACAGTTGAATTTACAATTCTGGGACCTGAATGTATAATGGAAAACCCTGCAAAGTGCCAAGTTGCCCAACCGCTTTTAAATTCACTGAGATAAAGTTGGACAGAGATCCAGTCTACCCAATACCACCATTGTAGGAGAAATGGATGAGATCTACTTTTTCCTATTTTCTCTGGCTTACAAAATGTCCTCCCGTGATCTTGTCAATGAAGAGGTAGCCACTGTGACATGGAAGCCAACACAAGTGTGACCCTGCACTGGCGGGGACTGCAGTGCAACACCAACATCTCACAGTTTGTTTCACCACTGCATTTGGCTTAGAGGTCATGCCTAGAGGTTTATGATCTCTTAGATGCCCTGCAAGACTATTTCCTTCATCATTACAGACTATGATACTGATGAGTGTTTAGGGGGCTGAAACTTTGCACTCATTGACTATGTAAGGATGCAGTGTTTTCAGGAAGGAGAGCACTGTCTGAGGGCAAGCCATACAAATAACAGTAATAAAATAACTGTGTGGTTCCGATTTGCTGGGAAACTTGCTAGCGAGTGCTCTGCCGACTGGTCTGCAGTTGCGTATTTGTCCTGGAGAAATGCACACTCAAGGGAACCAGGCGTTTTGGTAAATGCTTAGAAATGTATCTCTAGTGTATATATGTGCTGGAGAAAAGCAGGAGACCTGTTAGTTTTTCTTCTTTGCATGTAGTCAAAAAGCATGTTTCTCTTCCCAATTGTTTTTATCTTGTTATCAAATATGCCATACACAATCATATTGATGGTGATAGTCAAAGTCCCTGCTTCTTCCTCTTTTTAACAGGGAATAGTGATCAACCTATTGTTGTTCCAGAGACAGGTCAAAAGCAAACAAGGTATAGTCACAGATGAACTCTTCCCTGTTAACCAACAGAGAATGATCTTTCATATTGCTGCCCATTATTTGTGTTCCTGTTTGCTGACATGGCTACCAGCCAGTATAGTAAACATTCTTTTCCTACCCAGTCCGCATTGTATTGACCTTAAGCAAAGCCTCACTCTGTCCAAAATGGACGGCTAATGCCACCCATACTTTCCTCCTGAACAGTGAGACAGATAATTTGCAAGGCTAACCACCTTCCTGGCACCTCTTCCTGGCTGAGGACCCCTCAGCTTTTACAGTCCTGCAGGAAAGCTGCAAAACTGTCCCAAAAGCTACAGCAGACCTTTGGTTCAGATTAGTGTGATCTGCCCCACTCCCAGATGTGAAAAAGTCTGCTCCTCTATGAAGACTGTGATAACTAATGCTGTTCCTCTGGATTGAGGAGCGTTCAAGCCAATTCAGTTCAGATTGGGTACTGAGCAGCCTCTCTGTTAGAAATCTGTCTTGTAAAGTAACCTGTCTTTACTGTCAGTAAAGAACTGGCAGTAGAATGGACCCTTATTCTCTGGGTTTTCCATGTCTTTTTGGTGTCTTTTGCACCATTTGGCCAAACTTCTTGCAGTTTTACTTCTTGTCCTCCTGCTGTCTGATGCCCACTTCTGCCCCTTAATGGCTGTGGAAGATGTTTTCTCTAGGACATGTTTCTTTTAAGGCTTTTTCTTGGAATATAAACAATTGTCAAGGCCTCTTGGTTTGCAGGTGTTTCTAACACCTAGATAGCCTTTGAAATGTGTCTAAATACACATTTTGCAGTTTCTTGAGCAGCACTTTTAGCAGCACCTTTTAGCAGCACTGTAGTTTCTTGAGCAGCACTTTTTAACTGAAGAATATACTTCCTAGGCCTACCCAATAAATCGCAGATACAGCTTGAAAACTGCTGAGATCATTTCTAATCTTTTTTCTGAAACAAAGTGAAGTGTCTTCTAACTCGTCTTTAGTTCAGTGCTGACTGTGTCAAATTGCTGGTTTAGTGCAGTTCATCATTCTCACCATAATGATCTTACTGGAAGTGAAGAGTCCCCAACAGGTCCCTGCTCTAAATAATCCATGTACAGGCAACAAGAGTTAGTTGATGTCAGCTGTATAGGGATATATTGCAGCAGCAACTCCTAGAAAAGCCCCAAAATATGTGCTAGATGAGGATCTAGCTGTACAAGAAAAATGTAAGGATTTTCTTCCTTTTTGAGCTTTATTTGTGTCTAGACTAGATGCAAGTATGATATTTCTCCCAGGCCCAACTCCCACACACCAGGCAGAACCAGGGCTTCACCAGCTGCATGAGGAAGATAGGGTTTTCCAGGAAAATCATAGCGATGACATTGTAGGATAGGGTGATGAAACCTCTGTTTGTTATCCTTATTCTGGAACTCCAACCCTAATCACTGGATATTCTGGATCTGAGAGACTGACAAACTCTAATGCCAGCCATTCCTCTTTGCTATACCCCTTTACTGATATTTTGTTTTTTTCTTTTCCATCTAACTGATGGTTTTCTCAGTTTTGTCAATTCTATCCTCATTTGGATTCACTTTTTGAGCTTCTTCAGGGTAAAATGCCCCTTTGATGGCTTTGTGGCTGCAGTGTGTTAAGCCGTGCACAGGTGCCTGCCTCCTTCTCAGGTTCAGGCACTGCAGACATTTCACCTGTGAATGCGCATAGCCACTCTCACATCTCTCCTTAGAGTCACCGTGATGTGGTCTCCCTGACTGAGCAGAGCCGCAGATTCTTTAGTTTAAAATCAATCCCAGTGTATGGTTTTCCAAACCGTTGCAGAGTTTAAAGAGTTCACATCGTAGGCCTGACTCCAATATTTCTGTGGAAGTTACGATTAGAGCTACTATATAGTTAGGATTTTTAAACACGTCAATGCAATGAAAAGTGTGTGCTGTAAAGACTTCCATATCTTATTTTCCAGAATCCTTCTAAAATTCTCTATCGTGGAGTCTTTTTTTGAGTGGAGAACATTATACTTCTTTAGCAGCTTGTCTAAAGGCTGGCTTGAAAATTCTTTTGCTTGTTGACTGTAATTTCTGAAAACTGTGCCACCTGACATAAATGGCTTAGAAGCCCTGTCATGTTAGAACTTGTGTTCTCCTTTAGACCAAAGGCCCAAGCATGCTTGATTATTATTTGTGCGGCCATTAAGATGTACTTAACGTCAGTATTGTGCTCCAAAAAATGTTGCACCTCTACCACATCTGCCTGATGTCACACATCCATCTCTGCCACAGTAAAGCATTCTTTTAAAGAACCTCCTTACCAGTTTATCTAAGCTTTTAAGTGTCCAGGTTTGCAAGTCAGTTTTTTTCTGGGCTTCTGCTTAGAGCAGCAATTTACCTTTTAGCAGCTTCGGACAAGGCAAAGCATCCCAGATCCCAAGGGACATAATAAATACATTATCATACAGAAATATGTGATATTATAGATATCTTCAGAACACACCTTTGTTCCACACATGTGAGAAATGAACATTGGACCATCTGTTTTACTTAACTTTATTCAGTTCATTCATCTTCAATAACAGCATAAGAAGGATGTCAGTTGTTGGTCATATTTCTCCATCCTTTTTGTGTGACTGTGTTTGTGTGTGGCACCTCAGAGCAAAGAAGTTCTTCCTCACATGGAGGTGGAACTGCCAGGGGTTCACCTTGTTTTGTTACTGGGCACCAACAAAGAGCCTAGCCCCATCCTCCCTACAATCACCCTACAATCAGGTAGCTGTGCATGTTGATCAAGTCTCCTCTCAAGGAGAAATACACACTTAAATGCAGAAACCCCCCATACATTAGGCTTCCTGGGAAGAGAGCCTCCGCCATTGCAGAGAGTGGGGCTGTTGGCCGAGGTGCTGGACACGGGGCGCCTGCGTGAGCACCAGCCCCACACAGGCAGCGGGAGGTCTCAAGAGGGGAGCTTGGCACAGTCCTGCATGTGCTGGGCCTGGAGCAACCTGGGAAGCAGGGGCCTGATGTCAGGAGAATGGGGCTGTTTCTGTATCTTTTGTGCACTCGCTAATAAAAGCAGTATATTTGGGCACCGAGTTTAATGTTCGTATCTTGTTTAGCATATATTCCTCTTTCAGAATAGAGGAAAATAAGCAATAGAATAAAGTAGGTTTGCAGAGATACTGGATCTCAACAGGTTGCTGTGTTACGAGTGTAAACACTGTTATGTTTGTTGATTCTGTTCTTTATGACTCATTTTAAAAGGTACAGTGTTACACAGCATATGGTGGTTTTGTAAGTGAATCTCTACCTGGCATAGTAAGCAACAACCTTTGTATGAAAGTTTAGATAATGCAAAGATAATTTTCCTGTTTAAAGTAAGGGATACAATTATGACTTTCTTCCCTGTCCTGTTTATTGTATTCATTTATAATGCAGTGAAGTGTGAGACTGCAGGCACTACTTTTTTACCTGAACATACTCGATCTGTTTAGGTGATAATTACGTAATATTTCTTTTGAATGTGCCATCAGTAAGTAAGAAAATCTGGTAAATTCTGAATATTCCTTTTTGATAAAAGATGCCGTTCAGAGCTAGCCACATTTCAGAAACCAAAAGGGAAAACCCACACTAGACTTCTCCTTTCCAAAGAACAAAAAAAGTATGTCAAAAGGTCTGAGCTGGAGGGGTGTTATGTGAAAGCAGTCCTGCCAAGAGTACAGAACTTTCCTTCAGGAACTTTGGAAACTTGGGAAGAGGATGGAGAGAAATGAGAAGGGGAAGAAAAGAAAAACATTGATTCTGGTAAATATGGTAAAACTAGAATACAGTTCTGTTTGTGTTTTCTTATTACAAGATGAGTACAGAGTCACTCGTTTGTAAGTCAGGAAAATATTTCTGTTTGAAAGCATATTTTCTTATAGTATTTGAAAAGGCGTGAGTTCATCCTGGTACGGTAGATTTATCTAATTTATACTTCACAAGGGAACTGCTGTTTTTTTTGCAGTACTTGAATGCAAATACAATTAATAAGCAGGATTGACATTTCAGCTGTGAATTACCAGTATAGATTTGGTTGTAAGTAAACACATTCATTATAAATTACATAATTTATTAAAAAAAAAAAAAAAGTGAGGGAAACTCAGTTTTGTAGCTGTGATATAGTAAGTGTTCTCTACCTATTGATTGTGTTCAGCTATTAAATACAGCTGCAAAAGCTGAATTGGTTCATCTGCTTCAGCTGTAATATTTGACTATGATTATTTAAAAACATGGATAATTTTGTGGGGTCTCAAATTTAGACAAGATTTTCATTGCAACCAAGTAATTCCCATATAATGTGCACTATACATATGCTTTTGTTGAACCTTGGTTGAACTGCTTGTGGTACCTGTCTTGCTTGGGAAGGAGCTTTGACCAAATAGGTCTCAACAGATCCCTTCCAATCACAACTATTTTGTGTTCCTGTGATTTATCTCTGAATGCTAAATGAGTGAATAGTTGATAGCTTTTTAGTTCTTTATAACAAATATCCTTATAAATCCGTACTAAAATCCCTATTGATTTGCTTTGTAAGTAAAGTACTAACTATTTGTTATCTCTAAGAGATTAAATTAACTCGCTGTCTGAAATATAAGTGAAATTGGAGACTTGAAATTGTATCTCTGTAAGAATTAAATTTTCATTTTTTCACTGCAACTCCACACTTATTCTTTTGTACAATGAAAGTCCCAAGTGTTTGCATGAGTTTATTCACTCTCTTTTTGTGGATAAGGAAAAGAGCATAGTAGAACCAGGGCAGTTTCTGGAAAAGAAGATCCAAGGAATAAAACTTTCTTTTGGACCAGAATCCATGAGAAAAAATGTAGTAGGAATCAAACGACTGCTTTTCATCATGGCAGTGGGCCTAATAGAGGAAAGCTGTAAGGTTCTGAGCAGTGAAAGAACAAACAAATCTCTGTCTCTGCTGGCTGGAGACAGGAAACTATTTTGCTGTAATCCAGTGAAGCAAAGTGAATAGACAGTATATTACCAGGGCAGAGTTACATGATCTGCAAAGCATACCGAGTAAGATACTTCAGAAGCCTTTTTCTGACCTCACTCTTAATATTTCCACCTGTCAACTCGTGGAGAAATCGGAGATCTCTTTCTGTGCTTGTCCTTTTCATCTTTTCTTTGTGCAAATGTTGCACAGATGCAAACTGTTATTTCTCTCCCTTTTTTGCTGGAGAATTTCTGGCCTTCAGAAACTTCCTTTTTTTAATTATCCTATTGCAAACCTGATTTTCTGATCTTTTCGTTTGAATTCTACAATTCATGTACAGCCGTAATGCATCAAATGCAAACAGCCTATATTCACCTTTAAAGTCCAGTAGAATCTAAATCCAATGTCTTCCAACTACTAGACTTTGATAACGTTTTTGAAAGTTGTAATTATTTTGCTGCAACATCAAGAATCATCTTTACTATTCAGAATGCATAACCCACTAAGAACAGAGTGGCAAGATGGATTTTTCCTCATAATTCTACAATGTAGTCCTTTCAGTTGTGGTTTGCTGACTAGTTACAGAACTTGTTAAGGTAGTTATTAATCTATATTTGAATAGCTCTATTGTATCAAAAAATATGTGAAGAAAAACTACTGGAATAAGGGCTAGATGTATACAGGCCGTACAGGATTATTTCTGTTACCGCTGCAAAAACAATCTGTCATTGAAGTAGATTCAGATTTTGTTTAAAAATTTTGCTTTAAAAATACTTTTAAAATTTTTGTTTTGAAAAATAAAATCTGTTTTTTAACATAATTTTATGCTGCAGGCCTTTTGTTAAAAGAGTGTATGCGCACCTAATACTAGTGACACAAAAGTAAAAAAACTCATATGAAAAGTAGATCGTGTCGTGATTAACCCTAAACATCTTCATTTTTTCTCTCTAGGGATCTGATCTGCTCTAGGGGCTTCCTAAACTAGGCAATTTGATAATTGTTGATTAATATGGTCTGTAGGTCATACAATCAATGATCTGCTTGTTAAGACCTTCCTTTTGTTTCTATTAGCTTTCTTTAAATGAGTAAACAGTTATCACTTGCATCGATCCCTTCCCATTTGTATGTCTCTGCTTCTCCTTTCTGGTATTCTGTTATTGGACAGTTGTAATATTGGAAATGAGATGCGAAGGTAACAAATCAACGTTTTTTTGTGTGTTTGTGTAAAACATTATGTTGCCAGAAATTCTAAATGAGATTATTAGTATCATTATAAATAGATAGGATCTTAAGATCAGCTTTTAATTCTGGCCATTGAAAACATGTAATTACTGCATATGAACAAGATCTTGCTGACTTTACCTTCTGAGATGTTTTATTAAGCATTCTCCAGGAGAAAAAAAGAAAATTCCTGCTGTACTTGAAAGTAAATTGTGAACTTTCATGTTGAATCAAAACCTAATACATTATTCAGTGTGGACAATAAAGCATATGCAGTTGAACCAAACTTTGCAAATTCTAGTAGAAAAAGTAAATTAGTCTAGGATGAAGTGGTCCAGTAACAAAATAAACAGTAACCATTAAAGTAACCACAGTGTTTTTTATAAGTGATTGCATTTGACTCTTAAAATATTTAGCCTAGTGTTTCAAGTACAGAAAACAGAAAGATCCCAACTGCAAATCTGAGCTTATTACACAGTCTTTAGAAAGCTTAACAGACAACAATAAATTGTATAGGATGTGCAGAAAAAGGGCAATTCTCATCTTCCCTGCTTGGCATGAGTCCTGTCCATTAGACTGAAGAAACACTAACCGGGTCGTGGACAGCAGCTGGCTCCGGGCAATATTCTTGTCCTACTTGGGGGGGTTAATTAGCTGTCTTCCAGAATGTGGCCTGTTTAGCTTCACATTCGCATGATTAGGCCAGCGGGGCTATGCAAAGCAAAACCATTAACAGGCGGGTGTGTCCGGCTGCTTAATTAGCCAGAATAAAGAGGTTCTTTGTCAGACACGCATCTGTTGCTTGTAATACACCTGACAGTCCCATTAGGCAAGGGTGACCTGTGGTTCTTTTCTTTTTCTATTTTTTTTTCTGCTGTAAAATGCAGTTCTTCCACGTCTTCTGCAAGCATCGGTAAAAAATTAATTTCAAAAGACTTTATTTAGATTATGAAAATACGTTCATGTAACTATTCAATATAATTTGATGCAGTGTGAAAGAATTTTGCTGACTTCCTCATTAATGTGGTGCTACAACAGCTCCTAGTGAATAGGAGAATGGTAAAAGTTGACTTCAAGGAATGTTATTTGGCTTTATACATAATGTGCAATTAATTGTATTTAGGATAGGGATTTAGAGCCAAAGCAACCTAAACACTTTTGAATAAATTGATGCTAAATTGTTATATTTATGCTTAGGGAGTACTGCTGGCAAGGTTTATATTCTCTACGCAAACTTTACCTATTCTAGATAGCTTACTGATAAAGCTGCCTACAGAGCAATCAGTTATCCTGTCTTATTATTAGTACGAGTGTATTAATTATTAGTCCTTAAATTTAGGACAGTTTAAGACCAAATTTATAGTTTGATGGTTCCTCAGTGACTCACAGGTTATTTACAGTGAAGGTATCCTTTGCTTCTAAAAAGAAGCTGTTCCCTTTTACGGCAAGGTTAACTAGTTGTCACGCTAACAGAGTGTTGTCAACCTGGCACGACTGCCACGAGCACCTGAATTTACTGAGTGCCTGGCTTAGGTTTGGGTGCGGGGCTCTGACTTCAGGAGCATCTTGGCTTGCTGCTGTTAGAGTCAGGCACTGCGTCTCAGCTGCCATGTGGCGCTTTGCAGGTACGAGGTGAAAACCAACAGCTTCTTGCAGTCGAATTGCACCCAGCCAAAGGAGCACTGCTCCTCCCTCGGTGCTGAGAGGCGTGTTTGCACCCTGCAGTGGGGGAAACAGCACCCATTGAGCGAGAAATGCAAGTTGAACTTAATGGGATAGGATTGCTGCTCATTTCCAAGTGTGAATATCCACAGGACTATGCTGATGCTTTTTGGAAACATTTAAATTTTCAATTGGCAGGGCAGAGCTGTAGCTTTGGCCAGGCCACGCCACGGCTTTTATTTTCCCTTTTGTTTTTCAGTATTTGTTTGTGAGCCAAGATGCACAGAGTTTTATGTATAAAAGTGAAAAATACCCTTACCACAAACTATTTTTTTCTAAATAATTTCAATATCAAGAAATTATGAATAACTTTCAGCTTTGCTATCTAAACATTCAGAATACCTAGCACAAAATCTTGGACTTCTTTAAGTGACAGATCATTTACAAACTAATTAAATGTAGTTTGAAGTTTACATTTTCTTTAACAGCAAGTTCCACTGAGAGTAAATTGTTAGCACTTAGGTTTTTTGTTATCAGTGATTTAAGTGCTGAGCTAGAATTTAGTCAATCTTGAAT
Organism: Crypturellus tataupa; assembly: GCA_034781795.1. NCBI lineage: Eukaryota > Metazoa > Chordata > Aves > Tinamiformes > Tinamidae > Crypturellus > Crypturellus tataupa. The sequence continues at coordinate 225,955 of JAWLRI010001032.1, forward strand.
CAATTTATTAAAAAGGTTATGTTTTTAAAGTATGAAACTAAAATATTCAACACATTAATAATGCATTAGGAACACTGCCATTATCTGTGTCATTCTTATGTTTTGAATAGAGCAGAAAGCATCCATCATGCTAGTACCCTGTTTCTCTTTTTTGAAAGTGTCAGGTGCTGAAGATCCAGCGGCCACGTACAGTTATTATTTTCACTGGTTAGTCATCCATTGTCTAAAAGAAATAAAAGCATATACTTCCTGATTTTCAATTAATTTTGATTTGCATCCCAGTCAGTTATATTGGCTGAGACCATGCTGATGGGCTGAGACCAATTGCATGAGGTTCAACAAGACCAAGTGCTGAGTCCTGTGCTTGGGTCACAACCACTCCATGCAGTGCAGTGCAGTGCAGTCCAGCTGGAGAGCTGGGGGCAGAGAATGCTCTGGGGGTGCTAATGAACACAAGCCGGCAGTGCCCAGGTGGTCAGGAAGGCCAAGGGCCTCCTGGCTGGTGTTGGGACCAGTGTAGCCAGCAGGAGCAGGGAAGGGATCGTCCCTCTGTGCTCGGCGCTGGTGAGGCCACACCTCGAACACTGCGCTTAGCTTTGGGCCCCTCACTGCATGAGGACATGGAGGTGTTGGATTGTGTCCAGAGGAGGGCAGTGAAGCTGGGGCAGGGGGCAGGGGCAGGGGCTGGAGCACAGAGTTACGAGGGCGGCTGCGGAAGCCAAATTGTTTAATGTGCAGAGGAGGAGGCTCCAGACCTGCTCGAAAGGAGGTTGTGGTGAGGTGGCGGTTGATCGCTTCTCCAGAGTAACTACTGATAGGACAGGAAGGAATGGCCTAACGTTGTGCCGGGGAGGTTCAAGTTAGATGTTAGGAGGAATTTCTACATGGAAAGAGCAGTGAAGCCTTGTAACAGGCTGTCCAGAGAAATGGTGGAGCCACTATACCTGGCAGTGCCCAAGAAATGTGTAGATGAGGCAGTTGGGAACACGGATTAGTAGGCATGGTCGGCATGGGTTTTTACAGCTGGACTTGATGATCTTGAAGGTCCTTTCCAACCATAGTGATTTTATATGATTCTGTTTTAACGTGTATTCTGTACAAAACTAAGGAATCTTGTGGTTCCCATGAAGGCACAAGTCATCTTCAGTTGTCTTTCTCAGAGTAAGTTTTCTATGTGCTAACGTTTTACATTTTAATTTTACTCAGAATCCAAGATGCAGACACCAGAGACTGGGTCAGATACAGGTTCAACTGTGACTTTGCAGACGTCTGTGGCTGGCCAGGCGGCAGTGCCCACACAAGTAGTACAGCAAGTACCAGTGCAGCAACAGGTAGGTGGCTGGCACCTTTTTTAGAGAAAATGTGTTTATGGGAAGTATAGTTTTTTACAACGTATTGAATAGATTTTGTATAAGGTTGTTAAAGGAACAATTTCGCTCTATTTTTACCAATTTTATTTTCCTGGAATTGAAATACCTACATAAAAAGGAACTCTGTTTTCAGGATCTGTTCCTTGAACTAGAGCATCTGGCAGTCATGAGGGGTACCCATTCACAATTCTATCAGCAGATTATTATAGAGAAATGGTTCTTAGAAATTGGAGTAATAGCTCTATGTAATAACTCTTAGAAATTTACATTAATTTATGTTACTAAATATTTACAATGATTCGTTTTAAAATGTGGATAATGAACATGTGTATAATGAACATTGACTAAATTTCTCCTTTCATTTGCACTTCCAGAATAAGTACAATGTAAATATAAAACTGAAAGCAATCTCTAGCCGTGATTCCTTGAAGATTCTTGTACAATGCCAGAGAACCATTTGAGCTATGACAATATGTAATTCATTATGAGGATTTACGAGGAAGTTAAGGATACTTCCTAAGTGCCGTTGCAGTACGCAGGTCTGTAATGTGAAATGCCTAGTCACCTATGCAGCACCCACAGCCTTTAGGACTGGTGCCTGAAGAAAATGTAGGAAAAAATATGGAGATGGAAACAAGGATTTAATGTGAATGCCATGACCTCTAAGAACAGTCCTTAGTACACAGAATTTAGCTGTCTAACAGGTACGCTGGGAGATGTCTGGGAGATGTGTTTTTTCATCAAAAATTAACTTTGTGGTTTTAAAATATATAATATGAAAGCTGTAAATAAATTATTTAAATTTAAATTTTGCAATATGTTTCTCTGACAGTACAGCACTGTTCCCTAAATTAAATTTTCCAACTTTCAGTCAAATTTTGAGGTGAGATTTTATCCATGTCCTTTGTAATGCTGTTCCAGAGTCTCTTCCATTTTACTAGTGACTCTTTCCTGATGTAAATATTGGGATATAGTGTTTCATAATTTAATTCCTATAGCTTTTGCTATTATTTTAGGATGTATGTTTGCTTTGGGGGAAAAAAAAAAAAAAAACTCTAACACATTGAGATAATACCTGTCATTATTTATTGCTCAAAAATTCTTACCAAGTCAAGAATCATCTCAAATATTTTCTATTCACCTCAGGCTTTTTACATCTCTCTCTCATAATTCAGACGTTGATTAGGATAAGTGCTTTCCAATAGTACATTAGCTTTTAAGTGAAACTTCAATGATCCACTCCACTAACTCTCCTAGGAAATTTCTTCTTTTAAACCTTTGCAAAGTACCAGACTTTTTATTTTTCTTTTATTTTTCTTTTTAATGAAACATAATCTGGATAATTTGCCTTCTGCTTCTGTTCTTTTAAGATGACAGATGGTTATTTGATGTAGTTTATGTGATTTGTAATTTGTTATTCCTATATTTTTGTGATGAAAGATGGTGATTTGGTAGTACAATGCAGATGCTTGTTTTAAACAGATAGGATGTTTTCATACAGCACTCTGCTATGACCTGTTGAATTCGATCTATATGAAGTACTGATAACCATGATGGATGGAAATTAGTGATTAGTGTGGTCTTGTATAAATATCTGCTCTATTTCTAAAATAACAAATGAATAATAGGGCTTTGGTGTTTATAAATTTTACCTATGCAAAGTTATCATTTTTTGAAACTTAGCAGTTTCAGAATTATAAGTTTTCTGAAAACTTACACCATGTATTCTTTTTTCATGAAACTAATGAATTTATTTCTATCACCTATTGTCCAGTTCATTTCTTCAAGTTATTCTAGTTGTCTTTTATTAATGTAATAGTCACTAAAAGCACAGAAGTCCCGAGAACAGAGCCTATTTTTCCATTGCTTCTTTAGGTCTTAATGACAACGGTAAGCTGGACATTTTGTATTAAAAAGCCCTGGTCGACCTTATGCCTCCTTTACTGCTATTGCTTCTGAGTATTCCATTCATTGAATATTCCATTTGAATTCTGGATTATTTTTCTTTGTGATTATATTTGGCTGTATTTCTCTAGCAGAGCTTAACTTTGAGAATAGAAATCAGCTGTTGTGAAACAGCCACTGTTTTAGGAAGAAAACTTCAGATTCACCCAGCCAAGAAAGAGGATTTTGTTGCTATATTTCTTCTGGGTTGAAAGGGGAACAAGGATGTTGGAAAAGCCAGGATATTAGAAAGTGCAGACAGCATTGCAGTGTTCAAAACACTCTATGAGGGAGAGAGTTGTTTAGAGAAGAGGATGCTGGAAAACAACAGGATCTGAACGTAGGAAGAGAAAAGTAAGAATGCTGGTGTGAATGTAGTATGTCAGCAGGAAATGTGATGAAGAATGTGGATGGGAGAGGTGCTTTCAATAGTGGGGAAATGAAAGGGATTGGCAGTGAAACTCGCTATTGAGGACGTTGCAAGTGGAGTCTAACCTGAAGATTTGCTGTGCGTGTTACATCTGTCTAAAATTAAGGTTTTACTTTATGTAAATACTTCAGGAGCAGTCTATTTCCTCTAAAAATGTTCAAAAAAGAGAAAAGAATTATTTGAATAAAGTCATTCTTCTCATGAGAGAGGAAGGTGTTACCATTTATGCAGCTCCAAGTGACCCATTTTAAAAGTGGGAAGAAAAGATTTTAGAGAAATGGTGAGAGCATACCTCTCACCGTCTCACATTTTCCCTGTGGCTTCCTCTTGCTTATAAAATGTCAGCTGAATGTTAGCTGCATCCAAAAGTATAGTTTATTAAAACAGTAGACCACTTTGTAAATTTAGTTGAATTCTAAGATTCAGAATCAGAACTGCTTTTTTTTTGAATAGACAATAGCTTTTCACAAGCCAAAAGTTATGTGTTTTCACACGTATACGTTTATACTGATTTATTAACAGGAGGAGAGAGGCAAGTCCACATTTTTGTGAAACAAGGAGAGATGCACCTGACGTATGAGAGTAGTAGTAATGTGTTTGTTGACATGGGAGAGTGATTTAACAAGATTCAATGGCAAGGTACATGGCTATTTATTGCATAGAGGACAGGGCTATACAGATTTGCCAAGGAGACCCTGCCATTGAGTCACAAGGTTCAGATTGGACCTCTTTGCTTTCCAAACTCCTCAGAGGAGTCCGGGTACCACTGGACCCAATCTTAGTCACCGATTTGGTTATCAGTTTAAGTCTAAGGAATTATGTGCACAATTATCCAGGATACAACTTGGGAAACTTTGCAGAGTTTTAGCGTACTGGTCACTTCAGAAGGACCTGTCACTGATAACGGACCTCTTGCCCTTAAGGAGTGACCTTGGGAGGCATCCAAGGAGCAATCCAGGTGTGCAACTACATCTGTGCCAGAGCTCAACAGGCTCTGATGCTGCCCCTCTTTATGGGATGATTGATTTGTAGTCATATTTGCACAGCAGCTGGCTGGTGCATGCTCCATGAGCCCATGTTCCCCCAGAGTCCATCCATCAGAATGACCCCAGTCATCATGGAGGCACTGTCGTCATCATTGATGCTTGTTGTCCGAATTGGGGAAGAGATCAGGGATGCAGCTACCACGAGCAGACACAGGCATCGTGCCAGCAGGGCTATGTGTGAAAAATTGGTCCGTAGAGGGGTGCACTGGAGAAGGAGCACACCACCATTTGTGTATAATAAAAAGTAACAAAGACTAATGCCAAAAAGTCAGGAGCGTAATTAAATGCCATTTTAACAGCCTGAGGAATTTTCCCAGACTTCTGTTTCTTCAGATAGGAGGATTTTCCACACTTGTATAAAGTAGCAGGCTTAAGGGTTCAACATTAACCTCACTTTGTAGTTTGTGCCATGCAATGTAGAAGGACTGAAACAGCAAAATTAAAAATAATTGTATAATCTCTTTTAAAAAGGTATATCCGTACATCAAAAATTGAGCAAAACATATATTCATATTCTCCATAGACTATGTCCATAGCATTCAGAAAAAAAACATATCATTAAACTGGAGATGCATACTTCTGCTAATCAAAATTGCAGCTTAATGCAAAATCATGTTTAGCATATGGAAAACATAATCATGAACTGGCATTAGTCATTATACCAATATGAATATGCTAAGAGTATTTCACCATGTGCTATTTATATGTTGCTTGCCAAAAGTAATCCAGATTAATTAAGGTGCAAAAATGATTTTTATCTCTGAAAACAGAAAAATGATGCATATCCAATTCATTTTGTAGAGGCATTGCAGACAATTATATCTTCCTTTTTTAATAGAGATTTAATATCCTTACTTATTTTACCCCTACTGAAAGCTGTACGCTTTCTTTAGCAATTTTAACGTAAGTACTCTTTATAAGAAACTATTTTCAATTTAGGTTTTTTTTTATTAATTCTGTATTTCAATTGAAAGTTTGTATTGATTTAATTTTTATTGTCTTTCATAGATTAAATATTATGTACTTCTTCGTTTGTTCCTTTGAGGTAGTGTACTCCTTTGAAATAGTGAGCATTTGTTCTGTTTTTTTATTTTTTTCTTCAACTGGTAGTAATATTGAAATACATATATTGAAATTTCATTTTTTTTTTCTCCTGGAATATTTTAGCTGCTAACTTCTGATCCTACTTGTAGAATCACTGAAACAAGATGAATAAAAGATCTTCTGCTTGACCCTGTTTAAAGCATTATTTCCTAGGCCGGTCTGTTAATTTCCTGTCCTTCATCCAGACAACAATTTCTATGACTAGTCCATCAGTCCTCCCCCCACAGCATACTAGTTTTTCATACTGTCATTTTGTAAGATATATTCCATTCTCTTTTCTGCTTTCTGCTTGATTATTCAATTCTTGCTTTTTGTACAAGGTTAATATCTTCTCCAAGGTCTCCAGTTTCTGTTCTTCCCGCAGAACTAAAAAATATGGTTAATACATTTGCTTAAAATTATAGTAGAATGTGCCAGGAAAAATCATAAATAAATAAATAAAGCAGGAGAGAAGAAAGACATAATCTCTTTTTTTATTTTTTTTAAATTTTCACTAAAAATCCAGATTTTAATGTGACTTTGTTTTGTCCTAGGAAAATTTTTCTTAAATAATTGTCCCCCATGAGCCTTAAGACATTTAAACTTAAATGACTTTTAACTCTCTTGTTTTCTTAGATAAAAAACTGTTATTTTCTCATGAAGGAAGAAAAATAGAGCAAAGAAAGTTATCATTGAAGAAACCAAAAAATAAACATTTTCAGCACAAAGTCGTCATAAAGTCCACTTACCTAAATTACTTGGCTAGAGAAACTACCTAACTACCTTAAAACAGAGATAGGAAGTATGTGGTGCAGTACAATGTAGAGGCAATAAATTGCTTTGGGCAGCACTAACAATCATAGCATTGCTGAATTTCATAGAGGCTGAAGTCAAATAATCTATTTTATAAACTATGATTTTTAATTACTGTATTAAAAAATTAATTTGAATTAGTGCCCCTTTTATCTTGAGCTAAATCATTACAATCTACAAGAGAAGAGAAGATGTTTTAGTTAACACTGTTCTTAAGCTCCAGGGTTTTTTTTAAATAAAGGGTGATTTTATTTACAGATTATGAGATAGTTGTTATACTCCAAGTAGTAGGGTGATTTAAGCTAGTAAAGAATGTAAATAATGATTAAAATTGCAATTCATTAATGAAAATGTTAATTTTTACAGGTTTTGATATTTAGTAGTATGAGGAATTGAAAAAATCCTTTTGTTCAAAATCTGAAAATTAGCATGTTGGGGGATTTTTTAGTTTTCTATATAATAACCACTGAGTTTTGATAAAATCTATACCACTTCTGGCAGTATCCTCTTAGTTCTGTAGTAAAGATCTTGCTCTTTGCTGCATTCACTGCTTTTGAAATGATAGCAACCTGTACTGCCCAAGAAAAATGGGAGAACATAATAATTTGTATAGAATGGGAAGTGGCCTGCATTTACAGACAGAAACTGCACACAAAATGATATTCTGCCTTATCAGTATACCTGTGTTGCAGAGGAAAAATCTCATTCCCTTTGTTAATAGAAAGGAGTGCTTTTTTTCTTTTTTTTTTTTTTTCTCTATATGCAGTTTATGCCAAGAGAGAATGAAATACATTTTGTGAGAGGTTAGACAGGAATGTGCAGTTCCTGGAGACCAACATCACATGGAGGATGGCATCATATGAACAATATCCACCCAGCTGTACTGCTGGGCAGAAATTGGAATGTACCCATTAGACAGCAGGTGACAAATTACTGGTTTTAAGAATAAAGCCTGTTCTGAAGACTTTTTTTTTCACTGTATAAATTAAGAAGACCAGTTTGGTGCTCTTTAGCAGAGTGATTAACAGTGACTCCCTTTCTCCCATTGATTGCAGGTTACAGAGCTTGAGTCACACACAAGAAGAAATAACTTCAGAGACAGACTTGAAATTATCATAATCTGTTTCTTATGTATTTCACATATAAATTTCTACCAGTTGTTGCATAAGTAGATGGTTTTGTCACATATTAGCAAACTTGAATTTAAGAAGTATTAGTTCCCAACATGCTAACTAGCATAACTTTCTTGTAGTGGAATTGAATCAGACTCCTTTTGTGGAAATATTATTTAATATAATTCATGAGTTCAAGTATGATTGAAATAAAATTAGTTTATTTAAAAAGATTTTGTGAAATACCATTATTTATATTATCTTTTTAACTCAGGAAATTATTCTAAAGCATTGATTATTGTCATAATCATGACTTGCCTAAAATTCTATTATGTAGAAAACTGAAACTGAGAATTTAAGAACTGAATCTTCCTGTTAAAAAACTAAATATTATTCAGAGAGGAAGCACCACTATATCTTAATAATTCGAAAACATCTTTGAAATACATTTTTTTAAGTTGTAGCTCTGGTATGTATGTATTTATATAAAACTTCATCATGCAAATCAGAAAATAGTTGATTTTACTATATGTAATGATGTAACCATCAAATTGTGCCTCTGTACTGTTGCTCAATGGAAATATTTATCACATAGAGTAGCTTCATTCATTTATTCTTCTTTTTCTTTTTTCAAAATTAGATTTTAATGTCAACCTAAGAAAAGGTTTCTATCAAAGTCTAGTTTTCTTTCACAGTCTGAGCCACATAAAAGAAAGAGTAGGAGAAAATACACTTATTTACATAATTTTATAAAACATAGTGAAGAGGATTGATAGTGTTAAAGTTAATATATTCTTGAAGAGCTTGTGGAGGTGATGAATCAAATATTTGAGGCCCAGACTTATTTGGGGTTATAGTTATTATAACCCCAAATGTATTATTAGGGTCAACTATGTCAAACTGAATTTGTATTCCAACAAAATGTTTAAGAAAGATAGTTGCCACTGAAATAAATATTCTATTAAATCTGTTTGATAAATCTGTGCATTGTTACTTTCCTGCTCCAGTTCCTAAGGTAACAAGGACACATTGTGAAGCCTCTAAGTCCTTGCACCTCCTGTAGATTCTGGACTGTTATAGGGCCAAAATATAGCTTCTTTAATGATGGCAGGTGTAAAACAAGAGATTCTCAATCTTTACTGTCGCAAAAGTCTAGTTTTCTTGTGCCTTCTGTGCTAAGACTTCATTGGAAACTTGTAGGTCCTAGAACTGCATACTAACTGAGTTCTAGGAATATTAGTATGGCTAGTGATGATGGTAATGTGCTTTTTTGAGACCGACTTGCCATCTCAGCAAAATGTTTGAAGACCATCCATCCTTTACAGCTTCATTTAGGAAACAATGCTCTTTTCTTGGAATATACCTTAAGTAATCTTACTCCTGGAAATGGACTATTACTGAGATTGGTGTCATTGATCCTATGTTGTACATTTGGGTCAAAGCATTACTGGAAAATAAACTTTTTAACAATGTAATTCATGTATGACTGATTAACCCAGAGCTAAACTACTTTGCTATCAACCATATTTTAAAACTTTCTGCAATACATTTAAGCTGTAGTTTTAAGGCTTGTAGATATAAAGTGAGATAAAAGCCATGGGCAACCAGCATATATATGGCCAAGAGAAACATTCTTCTGTAGTAAATATAATTATTAAGCTTGATGTGAAGCATATAGTTATGCTTCTCTTCATCATTTTTAGGCTTTCCAATTGTTTCTGTCTCTGGCACTGAAGGCATCTACATTCCACAAACATCCTCTGTGTTGGGACTTCAGTTGCCTACCATATTGCAAACGTTCAACACAAGTATTGTGCAAGCACAATAGCCTTCTGTGCCATTGCTCTGCCATGACACAGCATTCTCAGTTATTTATTAACTGTGGGAACAGAGCTGTCCCATACAGCTTTGAAACCATTCAGTGCACTGAAGCATTAGCCATTCCATCCGTTCATTCCCACGTTTCTGGTGTTCCTGTTTGCAGGTACAGCAAGTGCAGACTGTGCAACAAGTACAGCACGTGTACCCAGCCCAGGTTCAGTATGTGGAAGGAAGTGACACAGTCTACACTAATGGAGCTATGTAAGTTGGTAAATGTTCAGAATGTGAGTGCTCACTGAAATGGGAAGCTAAATATGCACTTTGGTGACATCCTGTCAGGCACAAGTTTGAAAGAAAAATGTTTGAATGAAAGATCTTTTATTGTTGTCATCTGAAAGTTTTTTGGCACAAAAATGTAATTCGTGTCACATTCATTGAAGAAGAAGGTTTGTTTAAAATGAATTCAAGTGATAAAGTGTTATAGTTCAATGCGGGGCAAAGATTTTTGTACATTATTCTGTTTGAAAATGAAAATCTTTGAAGGTTTTGGTAAGTTTGGTACCTTTGTCATAATGTAATGATCTTAATTTGATGACTTTTCTCCCATCCTGGCTTACCTTTTTTTTTTCTCATTGTGAATCCTGAACACCTCTCGTAAATAGATAGGACTTCCCACTTATCATGACTTTTAACTAGTACCTAGATTAAGATACTGCAACAACTGGAAGTAATTTAGAAGATTGTTAATCTGTAGTAATTTGAGCTAAGGTTTTGTTTATAGAAAGTTGCTTTTGAATGAGGTTGTTTGTTGTAAGTTATTTCTGAAAAATTTTAATGAAAGACAATCAACTGTTGATAAAGGAAAATGTCTTTCTTTCCCTACACTTCAGTAGTTTTTTTCCTTAGAAAGTTCTAGCACTTTTCCATTTGGGAGCTTAAATCTGAACACTGACATTAACACTGTGTGACTTTTGTTGCAGTCTATAAAATGTTGCCTAATTTTCAGGACCACATTTTAAAGCTAAAATACATTGTTTGCTTTACTGTATTTAGATGTTAAGTAGATGTGTGTAAGTAACCAAACTGCCAAGCAAAATAGCAAATTCACTTAGCAGTAAGTGAAAGGAAAAAATCAGGGGTAACTGTTAAAAAGATTGTGACTGTGATCAATTAGGCAGTGGGTGGTAGTCTTAGTGCTTGAGGAAGTGCTTGAGATTTCGGGAACTAAATACCAATGTGTAGAAAAAAAGAAAATATGGTGACAAACAAATCTTATAAAAAGCCAAGATTTGTGGTGAGCTGTGAAAAGGCACTGTTAAAAACTCTTGAGAATGGATTAATATCTTAGTCTCTACACAAGAGGCTATACAGGAATTTTTATGCCTCTAGTTTTGCTGGTATAGTTGTTGGCAATTTGTTTTGTAGATAGTACTTTAAAAATAGGTAGAAGGAGGAGTTCACTCCTGACACAACATTGCATGTAGTGCTTTTCATCACATCTTGAGATAGCTGATATCCTTACGAATGCATTACAATTTATCTTTCTTGGGGTTAAAATATGTTAAATTTCAACACAAGTGAAGTTTGAATTATGTAAGATTTTCTGTGGAGAAAGTTTTCTAAAAAGAAGAAACTAACAAGTATTAATGGATTTTTTACTAGATGGCAAAAGATAATTTGGAACTAATTATCAGAAAACTAATTATCTTCTTTAGCCAACTCTCCTGTGCTTTCAGCGTTAGACACACCCTCATGTGGAGCTGGCTCCTGGGCTACTTGGCCAACCAGCCAGCTGGCCCAGGCTGATGTTTGCTAGTGGTCATGCAATCACTCATAGACCCTCACGCGCTCCAGCTGCAAATCCAGACACAGGAGCCCTCTGACACATGGTCTGATCCAGATGCTGGCATCTACTTCCACCCTCTCCCCTGCCCCAGATTTCTGTCCTCACAAGAGACATAGGCCCTCTGACCCGTGGTTACTGGCTCTCAGACCTCCACACACATGAAAACACAAGAGAAAGCCCCTCACACATGAAAACATTTAGAAATTAAGGAATTAGAAATTTAAGAAGAGGAGAGGACAAACTGCTAATGAGGCGTAAGGCAGGACCTGACATGCTTATTGGTTTACCCCATTTGCCTATGATTGGTCCGTTTTTATTCCCCAGATACCTCTGGTTTCCTCCATTTCTCTGCCTTTGATTCCTTCTTTAAACACACAATATTAAGTTTTGCACAATCCCAAAATGCTGATCCTCTGCCTCCCACAGTGTGTCTCATACACCTTGGTAGTGACCCTTCCGTCAGGAGGGTGCTCTGCAGAGCCACCCTGTTGCTTCATCCTGCCTGGTCCAGGATTCACCCCTGGACCAGGGGGCTGATGGTCTCCTGGGACAGCCCTGGAGGAGCTGGGCCAGGTGTCTGCTCCTCCAAGCTGGTTGTTCCCCTCCCCACTGGTGACAGTGCCTCTGTGCACACGTAGTGAGGTACTTACCACACACCTGGCCACTTCCATTTATTGCTTTTATCTTCCCATATGAGCAGCTGGCACCTGTATTTTCTGCATTATATAGGACGCAAAACTCTCTGATTGCTCAGTCCTGGTTAAAACAGAAATGAATGTTAACTAACTGCTTAGAACCAACCTTTAAGTTTTCAGGATTTTCCTGAACCTGAGCCTGTTTGTTGATTCCTGCAGAATGAGTTCATGATATGTCAAAGACACTCTCTTCAGCCAGTGAGACTCTCTTCAGCCAGTGAGACTCATCTAGACTGCCTTTTCCTTCTCTGTGGAAGAAGAATTTACTAATGATTTACTAATTAATTTGTTTTTCAGAAAAAGCACATGCAGAGGAATGCCACTTTTTTAGAACATGAGCCTTTCTACAAACTTTGGGTTTATTTGTGGGACTGGGACCATTCTGTATTTGTATTCAGAGTTTTTGAAGGCTGTATGTTATGAATTTTTTTTTTCCTGTATACATTTATACTTCATATTGAGAATGAAAAAATCTCATCTCTGTAAATGAAATCTATGGGATATATGCACTAGGCATTAGAATGACAATTATTTGACAGGTAAGCAAGATTGTAATTCTAGGTTGCTGATAGCTAGCTCTCTTTAGAGCATAAAGAGTTACTTTCATATTTGCTGTTTTTTATCTTTATGTAAGTTACATTCTTTTTAAAAAAATACTCTATTGATTTCCCCTCTTTTTTTTTTGTCACTAGGTTAGCTGGTTTTGAGCTATGTCAATGGGTCAGTGGGATTTTGACTTTTTAGAATTGTCAGAGGTGACCCAAAATTTACCATCTCCCTAAGTATGACCTGTAGTAGACTGTGTTACCTTCTGCTATGATACAAAATATACAGGCCAACCTTCCTTTGCTAAAATATTTGGTCAACCGTCCAGGTACATCATTTTCTGTCCACCATAATGGAATGTGAAATATAAAACTTACATCCTGCCAGGTCCCCGATACTGTGCTGTATCCATCTACTCTAGGAATTCTCTATTTCACTGTCAGAAAATAGGATTGGGTTTGTAAATGATATGGTTAACCAGAGTCATCACTGGCTGGTCTTTTGGCTTGTTTCCTTATGTGTTTGACTTATTTGATGACCATGCCTGAATCAAAAACATTCTTTCTAGCTCATGAAATGCTTTCATAATCTAGCAAATGACAATAGCACTCTATCAATGCAATATAAACTCTGAGAAGTCTGCAATCCATAATTAGAATGAAGACATTAATTCAATCTAAAGAGATCTCTACAATAAAAGTTACTGCATATCTGACAAGTGTTATTCTTTATTTCAGAACAAAGAACACACATTGGTTTAAATCCATACAGATTAGCAACGTAAGATGTATGTTCAATATCTAGAAGGAAACAGTTACTTCATTTTTTTGGTTGTAGTGGTAAGAAATTTGTCAGGTTTCACAGTCTGTCATGTGTAATTGTTCTATTTTTATAGCACAGTTCTTCCCACAGATTTCATATCATGGTTTAGCTACACTTAAAAGTAATTTGATTGTATTATAAATGGGAGCATAATGATAATACAAGGGGTGTAACCTGCAGCTTGTCATATATATGATTAAAATAAGATTACTTGAGTGATGATATCTACCTTTGTGTCTGGTTAATAACACTTCAGCTTGTCAAGAATGTCACACTATCTTTAAACAAAAATGTATTGTTGTTACAATGTACTACTGCTAACACGGCAGTTTTCAGTGGAAAAAGGAAGAATGTTATGCATACACTTAGATTAAGAAAGCAGGTGAGTACCCTGAATTGAACATGAATTTGTTTCTTACATAAACTGTAAAATATTAATTCAAAATTAAATATGTTCCTGATAATCCAGTGAGGGAAAGAGATTGTTTAAAACTCCTGTAAATTGTTGCATCCTGTATTCCCTACATTCTCCACTAGTTTTTAAACTGCAATTTGTGCAGTTTATGTGGATGAAAAACACTTTTTATGCAACACAAGAATTCTTTGATATCCTACTTTAAAACTTAAAAATCTAGTCAAAGAGTTATTAACTATGTAGTTATGGTCACCTTTCCACTGTTCCACTGTGTACCAAAGTTAACAGCTTCCATCTCAGAGTGGATAACAGAAACTTATCACTGTTCCAGGTCTTTTGCCTGAAGAAGTATGATGGACACTAGGTCCAACTGTGGTTATTTTTATATGTTTTCTAGTGTGCTGTATACCTTATTTATACTTTAGTGGTTTGAATTTCTGTGCTACATCTGAATTTACTAAACATGGTACATTTGCTGCATGCTTCCCATACCCCTAGTCATCTTCCATGCATTTTTTTTTCTAGAATTCTAGGATCTATTCATAAATCATCCATTTTACACAGAATAACAAGTTCCTTTCACCCTTCATTCACTACAGAATGAAGGACGTCAGTATTGCTATAGACTTAGCTGTACACAAACATAGTAAACTAAAATAAACTGAAATAACTTAGGTAACATTGACCTGATCACTGGACAATTATTAGTACAGCTAAGGTAAACCTCCAGGCAAGCCGACACAGGACCAAATAGAAGAGACCTAGCAAGCCCCAGTCTTTAGGCTAGACACATTTATTACAGAGCCCATGACTAACACTACTAAATACAACATTTCTTGGACTATATGCCTGCAGTGACTCACCATCAGAATTTTTAGAGCTCTGTAGCTAGCTTTATTTACCCATACAGGAAGAAAAACGTACAGGTTTTAAGAAAGCAATTTCTAAGCATTCTCCTCACTTTTGATTTACGTTACTTTACTGGTTTGCATGCTTTTCTTTTTACTGATCTGCATGCTTTTCTTACAGACATGCATTACTGTGTGTTTTTAATGCTTTATTTTCTTGTGGAAAAAAATCACAGAGTTATGGGATGCTCAAGTTTGGAAGGGACACTTGGAGATGATCTAGTCCAACCCCCTTGCACAAGCAGGGTCGGCTAGAGCATGTTGTACTGCATGGGGTCCAAGGCAGGATTTGACTGGATCCCATCATCTCTCTGGACAACCTGTTCCAGTTCTCTGCCACCCTCACAGTCAAGAGGCTTTTCCTCAAATTCAGACAGAATTTCCTGTGCTTCAGTGTTGCATTAACTGCCCTTTCATCGTCTGGGTTTTGGACTCTGCACTTTTTGCACATTTTGCACTTTTGTTAAAGAAAAATTGGTTATAGGAAAGGATAACTTACTATCAATGAATTTTTATCATAGATTTATCCATGAAATGATTGTTTTGTCAGTTCTATACCTATACACCAATTCAGGAGACTTTTGTGGATGAAGGTTATTGCATTGGGCAGTCATCTATATTAAAAAGCTCTGAATCTATTTTGGTAACAGGGGTGGCTTGGCAATCCCTGAATGAATATTTAGTCATAAGAGCAGATGTATGCCATAAGAGGCAGGAAGATGTATGAGACAGTGAGACTGGTGATTTTTGTTTGACTGCTGTCTTAAATTTTGTTGTATCAATATTAGGTTATGCAGTACTTAACCACCCCTGGGGGCTCTGGATATCCATTGGCTGCAGCAGAAGCTCCCCCTGATGTCAGATAAAGGATTCTGTATAGTTTCCAAAAGCTCTCTGACAAGCATAGGAATTTACTGAATTTTGAGGGAAACTTCAGAATATGGTGGGAAATAGATTATTCTTATTTCATGCACAGACATTTTCTTACATATTGTGGTAGCATAACATTCATCATGAGTATATATTCATCTGCATTCATCTACTTTGTATATAAATAATAATGAGTGATAGAAACTTCAACAAGGCAGGCATTTCTAAACATGACTAAAACTGACATAAATCTATAGATAGTATTTTGCAAGTAAATATAAATATGGGGAGGATGTCATGAAGAAAATTTGGGGCCAAAATCATCTCATATAAACAGAGACGTGGTGTGTTGGCAGGAGCACTGATTTATACAAATAAAAACATCAGAGTCTTGACATTTGCACAGAACTGAAGAATAAAAGATGGTGGGATAAATCATTTGCCATGGGTGCATGTGCCCACTAAAAACTTAAGGGAGAACCACAAGAAGATACACTATTTCAGTATCACTGTTTTCATTCACCTCTTTTTCTTTTCCCAAAGTATTAGTGTCTCTGAAGAGAGAGAGAAGTGTCTCTAGAATTTAAACTATGTAACATTATGTGTCTGTAATCACATACAAGACATTGCACCTATTTCAAACAGTAATGCTGAGAGGCTAATGGATTTACAAGTTATTTGTTTTCTGTTTTCACAGAAACAGAAAGTGGTTGAAGTTGCAAGGGACCTTTTCTTCATATACCTGAATAGAATTTTATTAAAAAAATTTCCTATTTTCATATTACTCTTTTTTCTGTATATATATATATATATTTTATTGAAAGCTTATGTTGTCACCTTAAAGCCTTGCGTCTCCAGTTTTCAAAATATGATCCTTTCTGGTCTTCATTTTTGGTTACCAAAACTGGTTGAATTTTTTCTCAGTCTTAAATTTCGTCTCAAAACTCAGACTTTTACAATTTTTTTTTTGCATATTATAACCTGTGTATCTCACTTGTTATTACCCACCTGATCTGTGTTGCTAAAAGTTTAAGCATCTCCACACATGGCTGTGAGGAAGAAAGCTGTAAGCCTGGTAGTTGGGTCAAAAGGAAGTGTATATTTTTGTTGGATTCTGACCCACTGGTGTACCCCAATGATTGCTTTTAAGACAGTGGTAAGGATTACTATTGTAAACTGATAATTATACAGATACATATATACAAGTGTTCAGATACAGTCAGCCCTTATTTAGAGACTATAGATGATATATGAATCATTGAGAACAGACAAAATTTCCCTTCTCTTGGCTGACATTTGTATGCCCTTTGCAATTTTGCAGTACACACAATGCAAAATATATGATATCTCACTAAAATTCCATATTTCACAATATGTCACATTTCTGTTCACTGCTTCTCTGGGGGCTGACAAATTTTTCTATAAGTTTTAGCAGATAATTCATTTAATACTGAGTTAGTAAATAATTTATTCAGTACTTCTAGATGGAGTCATTGATTGTTTGCCAACCTTATATAATTTGTTTACAGCTACTGTACACTTGTTTCTGCAGTTACAATATATTCCCTCACCTAAATAAACAAGCCAAATAACTTAATTTCCTTTTATTTTCTTTTCCTGAAGCCGATCAACAACTTACCCTTACACAGAAACCCAGATGTACAGCCAAAACACTGGGGGGAATTATTTTGATACTCAAGGAAGTTCTGCCCAGGTGACGACAGTGGTGTCCTCTCACAGTATGGTGGGCACTGGTGGGATTCAGATGGGTGTCACAGGAGGACAGCTCATTAGCAGCTCAGGAGGAACCTACCTGATTGGCAATTCCATGGAAAATTCTGGTCATTCAGTGACTCATACGACGCGGGCCTCCCCAGCTACAGTAAGTATTTCAGACCTGTGTAAATCTTTGGGGTTGGTCACTAGCATGTTCTTGTGTGCTGACATACACTTCTGGAGAGAGAATGTGTAGTACTGTTACGTTGCATTACGTTGTTACGTAAGATATAAAAATATTGTGAGAACTCAGATGTGAAGACTTCTGCTTTGAGAGCTTGAAGATTTTTACATTATATAACTTAGATTTATGCATGCAAATAATGTCATTGAATGCATTAATGATGCTCACATAAAAATAAGATTGAACATGAGAGTTTGTAGAGCTGGGACCTAAAATAATCTCCTTCAACATTTTGTAAAAGAAGATGTTCCTGAGGGAAAAAAAAAATGTTTTAGATGTAAATAGTATTATTTATACATAAGTGTAACTTTCATGCATTTGTTTTGCATTTCAACTGTGTATTAGTGTTACTTTGGTAGCTTATTTCAAAATATTTAGATTTGTTCAAGACACTGATGTATTAGCTTTTAATGCTTTGAAAATTCTTATTTATAGAAGTTCTCAATAGTCTGTTCAGGTTCAAAATTCAGTAAGGGACATGGTTGGTAATGCTATGGGAAGGTGTGACAAGTCCATTACAGTTGAGATAGATGATATTGTAGAAACTTAAATCTGAATACAGACTTTTCCCATGACAGCTATTCCAATTAAGAAGATAGATATTTAACTTGTCTAGTCGTGCTGCATAACATTAATGAACACTTTTACCTAATTCTTCTGGGCATTTTCATCTGATGATAGAGATTGTGAAATTAAGTGGAAGATAACTATGAGATGCAGAGTAAGAAGAGTTGAAAAATGTGCTAAAGGTGATAAAGCATAATTGGTAATTTTGATTCATCAGTACTCAAGGGGATAGGAAATTAAGGGATTTTATTTTTAGGAACCACTCTACAGAGCAAAAAAGAAATATTCTTTTAAGCCTTTCCTAGAATGATAATGAATTTTTTTTAACATTAGATAAATTATATGATCCTATAGAGTCTCTTAATTTTGATTCTTAAAAGGATTACAAGTGCACTTGCAGTGTATCATACTGTAAGTTTTGTATTATACGTTGATGACAGAATTCAGTAAATGGAAATGACAAATTGAATGTGAAATCAGGCAAGGATTAAATGCCTACAGTAAGCAAAAATGAATAGCAGTAGATGTAGTTTGAAGTGGGATATTCTAGAATCATTTGAATGATAGCAAAATCTCATGTTACATTTTGCAAATAAAATGCCCCAAATTGCCAAAATTAGAACTCAAAATTTCTGGAATTCATCAAAATCTAAGATTCATATCTTCAACAATATCCTTCTCTTGTTTCAGGTATAAAAAAATAATTAAAAAAAAGTTTCAGTTAGATTGCTTTAAGTAACAAAGTAACATTATACTTATGTATCAGTTTGCTTTTAGGAAGAGATAACATTGCTAATTAAAATGATTAAATTGCTTTTTTAGCACTTAAAAAGATTCTTCTATTTTCCAAGGTATTAAAATCGGTATAGTTCTATAGTTCTGTGAGTCTGAGATGTTAGTGTATATAGAAGTTCACTGCTTACTAATTCAGAGAGACATAATATAAAACATAACATAATTTTAGATCTTACCATTTTAGGCTATTTCAGCTGATACGTTTAGGAGTCAATTAAAACATAAAAGGTTCAGCTTAAACTGGAATGTGAAACACCAACTCTTCATTTTACTAGAACATATAATTAAGCTGTGCAAACTAGAGCAGTGAAGCATTCTATTTCAATTGCACTTCGCATAGCTAGAGCTCATTTCACTTGTGATCCTCACTCTGCTCGCACCATCATAATGCTTTTCATTTTTACTGAGGGAGTTTGTTGGAGACATCCAGATAGGATGTATCCAGATTGGATTGCCATTACAGTATTCAGCAATGTCCCCAAATTTATGGATAATTTTATCATGGAGATGAAAGAAGTAGAAGTGAATGAAAAGTTACCCACACATATGCTCTTCGCATGCTCTGTTATTTTTGTCCCAGAGAATCAGTTTATTGTCTCCAACATATATATTCGTTTGCTTTGCTATTATTCATTCCTACAAATCAAATCATTACTTTTCTGTAATCAGAAAATTATTAAAATAATTTCAAATTGACATAAGCTATTTGCAATATTTTTTAAATAGGTTAACAATGTGTCAAGTGTTAAATGTGTAAAATAATTTTATGTTATTGGCTATGTTTTGGGTAAAGAAACCTAAAAACCTTAGTTTTCATGAGTTATCAGTAATGCTTTTTACAGACTTCACTAAAACAGACTAAGAATCCCAGAATCACAGAGTGGTTGAGGTTGCCAGGGCCCTCTAGAGATCATCCAGTCCAACCACTGCTCCAGCAGGGACACCCAGAGCACGGGGCACAGGGCGGCATCCAAGCGGGTTGGGAAGATCTCCAGAGAAGGAGCCTCCACAGCCTCTGTGGGCAGCCTGTGCCAGGGCTCTGGCACCCTCACTGTTAAAATTTTTTTCCTTAAGTTCCTGTGGAACTTTTGGTGTTTCAAGGGACTTTTTCACTTTAAATTGTCTTCACTGTATTTTTCTCATAGCTTAAAATCATTACCTTTTTTTTTCCGATTAAGATAGAAGTACATTCCATTTTGAAAACCTATGTCAAACGTGGATGAGATAAAGAGCTGACAGCATTGTACAAGAAATAGCTTTGCAGCTGGTCTATTTGTAGGTAATTTACATGTTGATTCTTATGTGAAATCAGGGTCTGGATGATATGCTGGCACTTCTACTGCTGAAGAAACATCCTGAGTAAAGAAAGAAATACAGAGTTTTATTGCATATACACTAATTGTGAAACCAAATCGTCATTGTTTTCTAAAAGTAAATATCTAAGGACTGTTCTCTAAAATAGAACAATCTAATTAACATATTTTGTAACATCAAAACTTTTAAAAAATTATATATATTTTTTAGTAATAATAAGTGTATTGTTATGCTTGACAGCCAGTGAGATGTTCCCATCTGTTAATCCTGTTTTCTCCTAACAAGCTTCAGAGTTGATCTACAATTATTCCACTTAGACTGCTACAGTTTGAGACTGATAGAGAATTTTTTTCTTTCTTTCCATTCCCCAACTCTACTGGTAGTTTGCAGTAGAATTTGTCTGTCTGAGATCACACTATATCCATATAATAATATTAATTTGACTTTTATGCTCTAAACTAATATTAGGTTGTCCAGTCTGACCTTGTACACTTACACCTCTGTAGCAGCACCTCTATACTCAGGTCTTCTTCCTCTGAGCACAGGAGCATGTGTTTTGTGAAAAAAGGCATCCAAATCTTGTTTTGCAGATACTAGAAAGTATTTTTTTTTCATCTTTTAAGTAAATTGCATCAAATTGTACTACAGTTATTAAAAGCGGGGCTCCGATATGAATTACCTAGAGGGAAGGTAGGATTAAAGAGTCTGGGGTTCTTTTGCTTTTATGATCCTCTATCTCTGAAGACCTCTCCTCATGCTTCATTTTTTGCTTCATGGTCATGGAATATCATGACATATATTCTCTAGAACAAGACAGAAATTTTGGTGTTGCATATATTTAATATATTTATGTCAAGGCCTCTATAAGGTGTATGTTTTGAGTTGAGGCTGCAGCATTTCACAAGGCATGGAATATGGGGAAAAGGGACAGTGACCTAACGAGGGACTGCGATGAGCTACAGCTGCCCTATCTACTTCTCTTCTGATTTGGTCTGGCATCAGTTTTCATTCATTGGCTTTTGATGCAGTTCTATATGAAACACCATATAACACCTAGTAGTGTGTTTCTAGTTTTGGCACATAAAAATATATTCTCATGTTAATATATCAGAAAACAAGGATGAATGTTGTTACAAACATGTATTTTTGTTTCTGTTTTAATTACATTCTAAAACTGTCCTAGGAAATACAATGACTTTTTTTGGACCTTGGGTAATCAAAATAGGTAACTTTGAACCTCTGACAGGAGTTTCTATCCATACCTCATATTCTTCCATTCCATCTTCTTATCTACATTTCTTTCATTTGAAAATGCATAAGCTGACTTTTGACTGATGTTCTCACAGCAGCCCACTTCTCTGTGGCACCTTTCTATATGAGTGGAATCTTCTTTTTCTGCTCTAATATCATTCTGTTCTAAAACTACCAGCCTTTCTCTCTCCCTGGCTTTAACTTCTCCTAAAATTTTCAGAACTATTTTTAGTAATCGTTTAAACTCAACTTTCCCTTTAGTTTTAACTTCTGATTTTCTGATGGAAAAAATTCCTGAGGAGACACATGACTTTTCCCATATATTTTCACAGTTAGATGGAATATGCATGATCTCAAAAGTCTTCTCATAAGCTTGACAAGGGGGACTTATGTTGATTTTCTTTTAAGGATTTGCATTAAGTGTGGAAGAACCAACCACAGAAAGATCTAGTGATTAATCTGGAGTATGTTGAAAAAGTAAATAATAGACACAACAGTAAAAGAGTGCTTGACCATTAGAAAAATAAAGGAAAGAGGATGGAATTTTAACCATCTTTTAGAAAACAAATAGTCATTTGAAAATTTTGTGAGGGAAAAATTATCCAATCTAAACTCCTAACACTTTGAATTTGTGCTGATCTATCAGCGTTATGTGTGATTTTGCTTCCTATGTTAGCCTCTTATATTCTTCTGTAATCACAAGAAAACACATTATATTCACTAGTCAGTATATGTATACCCAGACTTCACAGGAAATATATTGATCACTAGCTGTTATGTATATTTAACTATGGTATTATATTTATAAATGAATCAACATAATGAAAACACAAAGCTTTTAAGGTTTATCAGTATTCTTCTGAAGATGGCTAGCTAAAATACTAAGCTTATTTTGCATATTTTTATGTTATTTTTTTCCTTGTTTATTTTTATTTCAGCAGACTTAAAATAGTAGTTTTCATTACATCTTCCTGATACTGGTTCATTTTCTTTAGCAACATTAAAGCCCTATGTTCTTCTGCAGCTTTGCGTATTACAAAGAATGTGAAACTTTGAATTTATTTCTCCTGTCTGGGCCTGAGCTTTCTTAGATTGGTCAGTACTGTTCATCTTTGAGACTCTTTGCTCCTTGCCAAGCTTATCTAAGCAACTCAACTCTCTGGCATGAGTTTCAGGCAACAATATGACATTTATACAATTAATACATGTCAGTGGCACCGTAAATAATGAAAGCCTCATTTTTTCAGAGGCTTTGAGTCAACTTATCATGGTTAGTATTGTGTTTACATCTTATTTAGGTAAGCATAGTTGGCATAGCTGGCTGTACCAAATTAATCTTTCTAGTATTTATATGGTGAATTAGTAATTCTTTCATAATGGAGCCTGTAATTAAAGTTCCTTGTAAGTCCATTTGGCTTAAAGCCTAAAAGGGTAAACATTATAAAGTGAATAAAAGGCATTGTGAATGTAGGTACCTGAGGAATAAAGACAGGATGTTTTTGACTATAATGCAACAGATGAACTTAATTTTAAGATCTCACCTAAAACTATGTCTTTTATTGTCGGCAGATTTTTAAGTGCAACAGATGAGGAAAATAAATTGTAGCATATCCAGGTTGATCATGAAATGTCATGGATTAAATTTCTGATGCTTTTTTTCTTATGTCTTGACATAAGAAAATAATCCCTTTTTTTCTCAGAACAAATTACTACAAATATTTTGTCTTAATTGAATCATGTAGAAAATAATATTTCTTTTGCCACTAAGTGTTACACAGACAGTTTTTCAAAGTGAGTTTGGGATTCTTATTTGCTACATCTATGCTGTAGACATCTGAGATACTATAGTATGGTTATCTAGTAATGTGTTATGAATGGCAAACATAAGGTAACAGCTGCAGTTAATAGCTTTCAGATCTGCAGATCACATAAAAACTGCTTTTTGATATTTTTTTTAACTGCTTTTAGGATACAAGAAATATATACAGTGATCAGAAATACCCTCAGTAATTAACCTATCATATTGTATGAACCCGTCCTTTCGTTGGCTAACCAAGTAAACTGAGAGAAATCTAAAATCACATTTCTTGTAGCTCTCATGCGCAACTTTAGTCTGTCCTGTATTTATACTAAAATGTACACTGTTTATCATTCCTATTAGTATTGCAGCTTTTAACATGGTCTAGTTGCTGTGGCAATATGCTGTTACGCATTGATAGTGTACATTTCAGCTATCAGTGAGGACTTTAATAAAAAAAAAATCTATATTAAGCACTTTTAAAAAGAAGAATAGAAATATATGGACTGATCACACACCCATATGAATGAATGTGTATTTTTTTCTCATTTTCTCATGAGAGAATGTGTATTTCATATATAAATATAGCTAGTCCTTGGTCTGTAATCTCTCACTGCATGTTGTTAGAAATATAAGGAATATCAGTCTATATACTTGTGCAGTACATGACTTGAAATATTAATTTATTTCCATATTTTTTGCACAAAATTTCAAGGAGATAATTTTCAAAACATATACAAAACATTTCATGCCTATGTAATTAATTTGTATAAGTTTCACATGAACAAATTCTAATCCAAATAGCTGATGTGTTCTATATAGTCAGTAACTCATTTCATGTAGAACATCTGGAAAACCTGAGGACTCCAATATACTGAAAGCTGGAGATTTTAAAAAATAAAGTGTATTGGGATGAGAGAAAATCAAGAAGTAGCTAGAAGGTCAAGGATGAATAAGGCAAGATGAATGACTCATTGTCTGGAAAATCTGCCTCCAAACTGGGCCTATATATTTATGCTCTAAAATACTTAAAAGATTAATTTATGAACCTGTGTAGGAAGAAGGTTTCTGCTAATGAAGATTTATCTTATATGTCTGTCAGGTGTAGACAAAAGTTCATCCGATCAAAATTTAGAGTAGAAATAATGAGCAAGATAACAGTGAAAATAGTTTTAATTGAAATGTTAAATATTTCTAGACTACGGAAAATGATAATTTAATATATAAATCAGATATCTCTGTAAAAGTGCCTGAGTGATACTTTCTTGAGCTTGATGAAGTTATTAACTTCTTGTAGTAACAATGAACACTACTTAGTCTAAACTAAGAGCAAGAGCGGACTAGATAATCATAACACTTTTGATATCTTGAAAAATCATGTTTTAGTATCTAGGATTTGTGGGCATAGGTTTAGTGTTTTCAGTGGCCCTACTGGCAAAATGTACTTAGAAATAAACAAAAAAAATCCCCCAATGATAAAAAAGAATTTTTTTTTTCATTAGACCTGTAACATACCACCACACGGCATTAAGGGAAATATATCAGCAAATAATGCATTTCACTTGGCCCAAATATTACTCTTTTTAGTGGATTGGTTCTCTGAACAAGGCTTCAGTAAGTTATTGCAGCAAAATGAGAGGGTAATGCAATGGCAGGAATAAGATGTAGGATGTCTTGTAGTACTGCTGTAAACCAAGTTTTGTCAAGCAGTGACTAAGACTCAGAGCTAGGATTGAAATGTTTCTGAGTAAGTTCTTTGTTGTTTCATTGGAGTACCATGTTCTAGTGGCTGCAGTTTATAGTGAATTGGTCTTACTGTAATAAAATTTTAAGCTTGTAATTTTTATCATAGTGATAATTTTATAACTTTATCTTTTTTGTATAATTGAATGTTGTACTATATTTTGCTCTGAACCAAGAAGAAATCAGGATATTTAAAATATATTCTTGCCATATCCGGGCAAATTTTCTTACATAATTATAATATGTTTTCAATATCTTTTTTTATGAAAAGACTGGTATTGCTGGTTTTAAATATCTTTAATATAGAGATGAGGTTTTTTTTTTGACAGTTACTTCAATAAAAACTCTGGTTTAAACTTTTTTTAAAAAAAGCAGCTAATTTTATATGTTCAGCAAATATAAAATACAAATTCAAATCTAAAGTACTTTTCAGCTTCTGCTTTATATAGAATGCATTAAGCTCTGGTAAATTGCGATGGATATCAAACTGATAAATTACTAAAATCATTGGATAATACTGGGATATTAACAGCAGGATATGGAGAGTCCATTAAAAACTGTCGACAATGAGAATAAGTTGTTCTAAAAATTCAACTCTTTTCATTATTTTTGTTTTTACTGTTTAATGTAGCTAATTAATTAACGTGCCTTTTTAGTGAACATCCTCTAGTTTCTACCATTCTCAGTGTGGGTTTTGCTAGTGTAGCTCCCTAGTTAAACTCCAGCTAAGTTCCAATTCTGTTTTAACAGTGTCTTTGATGAAGTGATGCATTAAAATTCAGACAGAAGAGAATGGATTCAAGTGTATTCTCATTATACATTTGCATTATGAGTTATGCTACTCTATAATATTTGGCATTATTCATATATTGTTACAAGACAAAATTATTGCAAACAAATCTAAAATGTTTTTCCTAAAGACTGGATCGTGCTATGTGTATAATCCTCAAATTTCTGTTTAGTTCGAGAAGTGGAGATGTTCAAAGAGAGCTTAG
The DNA here is from genome assembly GCA_034781795.1 of Crypturellus tataupa. Lineage (NCBI taxonomy): Eukaryota > Metazoa > Chordata > Aves > Tinamiformes > Tinamidae > Crypturellus > Crypturellus tataupa. Next base: position 252,099 of record JAWLRI010001032.1, read on the forward strand.
CCAGTGGTATCTTATTCTATTGAAGCTAATGTCAGAAAATATACAGAATTATTTGTAAGATTTCATTCTGTGATTGCAGAAAGAAGAAGTTTTGTTTCAAAATGAGTTCTGATTTCTAACTCCTCACAGGTCTTTTGATACAGCCGGAGGAAAAATAGTGTGTGTGTTTTCCATTTAGCGAGTGTTTTTCTGCTGATAATAATAATCTTTCTTGGTCACTTTTTTAATGTTTCAGTGCATCTTTTTTTATTTGAGCATGGAGAGAGGTGTAATGGACTTTGAGGATGTGTGAGGATGTTCATATGCAAGAAAAATTTCTTTCTGGCCTCACTGGGGCCAATTGCCTTCACTGGAACTTTGGAATTAAATCTTTTAGTACTCCATTTACCCTAGTCAGGAATAGAGTAGACATTTCTGTTGATCTTTAAGCAGTCTGTCAAATTTTCTCTGATCAGCCTTTTTTTACTATCTTGTCTTGAGCCCTTTTTTTTAATGACATCTATTATCAGATTGAAATGGCGATTGAGACGCTGCAAAAGTCTGATGGTCTGTCCACTCACAGAAGCTCTCTTCTGAACAGCCATGTAAGTTGTCTCTTCTTCACATACCCTATCCCTCGCTTGTTCTGCATGCTTAGCCTGCCTCTGATATTTGTTTGATTTTATTACTGCCCTTTGCTCTTAAGCGTTTGTCTTAGTTGCTTATAATCTTATACTACATCTCTCATGGCTTTATTTTGTGAGGTTAAATGTCCTTATTCTGCAGAGTGTGTCTGTTTCATAGGTTCTGTACCTGTGTTAACAAAAGTTAACACAGCTTCTGCTTTGCAGATTATGGAGTAAATATCGAAATAATGTTCAAATAATTCTTAATTTTCTAGGTTTTGACATTTTAAATAAAGTTGTCTGCAAGGAAGGGTCTGTGTACGCAGACCAATTCACGGGCATGTGAAAGGGGACAGAAGAGTCAAATATGTCATATCATTAGGTTATTTTTTGGTGTTTCCTTGTTTATTCTGAATAGACAATTTGTTCTGAAATGACTTAGAGTTGCTAAGATCCATATGATGACCTGGAAAAAAATTATAAAGAGTCAATATAATGTGAATTGCACATATGTCTTTTCGACTGCCTTCTGCTTTATCTTACTTAGTATATCCTATGCTTAGAGTTTTCCATATAAGAAGGTAGAAGATATATGTGTAAAAAGAAATTTTCCAAAAGTGCAGAAGTTGCAAAAGTTAATTTAAAATTTGTTACTCAAATAATGGTTTTATGTGTTAGTCTGTCTTAATATATTTTTTCTTCTGTTGTTATAACTGGCATTGTATTTTTTCCTTGTTTAGATTTTGTTTTGCCTCCCCCTTTTTCCTAACTAATGTGTATACTTTCAAATCTTTGTTTTGTTTTATGATAGAAATTTGATTTTGGTCTGTTGTATTAGAGTATGGTGATGTAGGCTGTCGCTCAGGAATCAAATAAGACATGTATGTTTTGGCAGGTTTTTGTCTTTTTTTTTTTCTCCTGTATAAATCTGGTAATATGGGGGATATGGTAATATGTGAAAATTTGACATTACTGTATACAAAGGCAGTTGGAGTTAATAACATTCACTGGAAGCAAGAATTTATTTTATAAGATTTTGCATTTAGAACATCTTGTAGCATTAGAATGTCAGTATTTAGAAGATGCTGAAGTTGAAGAGGAAAGTCAAATTATACTAAGTGTACAGAAGGACTTCTAGAATCTGCCTTTGATGTTTAGAAAGAATTCTTATAATGGTAAAGTGCCTAATAATATCAAAAATATTTAAATGTCATGATTAAAGAGACCATAACATTTTTGGCAAAGAGACAGAAATCTAAATTGAGACTTGAACACTTGAAATGTCAGTAAGTTTGTGTTTAATTATATTCTAAAGTCCAGAAATTTGGCACTAAAGTCAATGCAAATTACAATACAAACTCTTATAAGTGGGAAAGCTGTAGTCCTATCATTCTCTGTGTTACACACCCTTTAAAATGTATATCTGATAGTGAGATGTACATCCACAAGCCAAGATTCAAATTGGAAAACCTCCGTTTCAGAATTATGTATCTTCTTGGATAAAATATGTTTTTTAAGGCTTCTTTAGAATATATTTATAATGTTTGAAGATCTTTTTCATTTTAAAAATCTTTAATAGCTGCTCTATTCATACCAGGGAGTAATGTAGCAAGTAATGACTTCAGGTTTTTGCTACTGAACTAAACTTGCTGTAGAGCAGAAATATCTGTATTCTGCTTGTCTTTGGTTTTGCTTTCCAAATGTTGCATTATGCAAGTTATGGGTAAAATGACATCTGTTAGACATTCAGATCATTAATAAAGTACACTTAAAGTGCTTTAATAGATTATAAACCATCTGGAAGAAATCATCTTTAACTCTTCACATAGAAGTAAATTGGGAAATAACTGTTTTTATTTGTCAATCAACTCTTTCGCTTTATGGAAATAGGCATATTTCGTGGTATTTATCTGCTCTGCTTAGTAGACATTAAGTGCAACAACTGAAAGTTATA
>JAWLRI010001032.1:254757-273854 GCA_034781795.1 Crypturellus tataupa
AGGTGTAGGACCGTGCACTTGGCCTTGTTGAACTTCATGAGGTTTCTCTCTGCCCAGTTGTCCAGTCTGTCCAGGTCAATGACTTCAGTCATTTTCACATGATTTCTATGATTACAAAGTCAAGGAGGAAGAGGCAGAGTTGAAAAAGCAATGAGTCTTTTAGACTGAAATAAACTTTAAAGGGGATATTTGAAATATTTAAATGGCAAAGATATTCCTGTGTCTTCTTAGTTATTAATTATTATAAGTTGCTTTACATTTGAATATGAAAATTCCCCTTTTAGGCATATATTTTTTTTTCTCCTCCGTCAAATCATGATATATGCTTTTTCTTTTTTGTTGTCAAGCAAAATATGACATAAGCTTAGTATTATATATCAGTTATAGAATTCAATAAGTGGAACCAATGCATTTAGTGTGGGATCAAGGTATAAATTACATGCAGTCAGCAAATGAATTTCAAGAAATCCAGGAAGAATAGTAGACTTTGAAATTTGATATCGTAGAATAATTTGAATACTATCAACACTCCATATTATTTTTTACAAGTAAGAAGCTGATTGTTTTTTCTCTTTTTTTGGTCAAAATTAAAAGCTAGAATTGAATTTTCTAAAATTAAATATTTCAATATTTACAAGGAATAGTATCCTAATATATACTCTGAAATTCAACAGAGTAGTTGGTAACTTTTACCTCATGCTAACATGCAATTAAAGTTTGTGTTCTGCTCATTCTAAACCTAATGTCTTATACAAACAAAATTTATGGTACATACTTTGGCTATCCTCCTTTTATTTCATGTGTTTAAAAAGTAAACAGGCTGTGTTTTAATTGCAATCTTCTGAGTTTATATTTGCTATATCAAGTCTTTTAGGAATACAGATGAAACAAATTACAATTTCAAAATTGCATTTTTACCACTGAAATAGTTTTCTCCTGTTTTAAGGTATTATAGGTAGTTTATAATTATATAAATGATGCATTATTATATATGAGTGCACTTCTTTTTGATAACATTAAGTAGAAAACTACAAAATTATTTGTCCCTTGAGTTCAACTAGTGAACCCAACTGATTCAATTAAGAATCAATTGAAACATAAAAGGTTCAGCTTAAACTGTAATGTCAAACACCTACTCAGTTTTAATTTTGATAAAGGTATAAATAAGCCATGCAAACTAGAGCAATCCACCAGTTCATTTTTATTTGAATAGTACTTCAGCTAGAGCTCATTTCACTTGGGTTCTTCATCCTACCTGTATCATAACACTTTCATATTTGTAGAGAGAATTTAAGAGATTAAAATAATATATATTTAGACCTGCTTGCTATTGTAATGCTTGGGAAATGTTTTCAAATATTTTAAATTAATTTTGGATAAATGTCACATGGAGACAAAGGAAACAAAAATGAATGAACCAGATGTGTGCTCATCATAATCTCTGTCATTTTTGCCATGTCAGGATTTAGTTCTGCTTTGCTATTTATAGCAGACTTCATTTTGTTGTTTTTCCCCCTCACTAATCAAATAATTAAATTTATGTAACTAGTAAATTAATTGTAACACTGAAATGCAACGATTTTAGTTGTTTTTTTACCAAAGTTTTCAAAGAATGGTGCCAGGTTAAAGTGAAATGTATAAAGACCATGTTATTAACTGTGTCTTAGATAATGAAACTATTTTTACACTAGTTAAGCTCTTTGGGTTTTTTTTTTTTTTTTTTTGTAAACTTAAAAAATAGATAAAAGTGAAAAGGTTCTTGTTTATTTTCACTTTATTTTTCTTATAATTTAATATAATTTCAAGTTTTATTTTGGCTCTTAAATCTGCTGGTTTTGTTTGTAATATTTCATTCATAGTAGCTTCTGTGAAATTTTCAGAAAAAGAGGAATTTTTAACCCAAATGAAGCTGTCCTTTTCAGGCTACAACATGAATTATTGGTATTTTTATACAGAACATATTAGGAATTGTGCATTTTTTAAAAATATTCTAGCACTAGTGTGTTATGCTAGTATGTCTGAAGAAAACTTGAACACGCTAGCATGTTTCCATTGCTTCTTTCCATCAAGTGCTTAGATGGCATATTTGGTTGCAAGAAATTACTACCTATTTAAAAAAAAGATTATTTCACTAAAACAAGAAGGTACCTAAATTAGGAGATCTTTATCATGTGTTTCTTAGATAAACAGCTTTGTGAAATGACTGTTTTGGTCTGAGGGTATTTGGGTCAAAAATAGATTGCAGTTACATAATAGGAGGAGTGGCTTGCCCTAATAGGTTGACTGTTTGAAATTATCTTACATGTTGTATCTGGGTGGATTACTGACAGTTACCATCAGAGGTGAGGCAGCTATAGCAAAGACTACTGAGAAAATTATCTGCCCTATAACTCATTGACTTTAAACCACTTTACATTTTTCATCATATGTGAATATCTAAGGATCGTTCTTCTGATAAAATTAAAATTACCATATCAATGTTATTAATGTCAAAACTTTCAAAACATCTATATAGTTATTACATTTTTATTTATTATACTTAACAGTCAGTGAGGGACTCCCATCAGTGGATAGGATGCTTTCTAAGAAGCATTAGAAGCAATTACTGTTATTCATCAGTTGTCGTCATCAACCATAGGAACACTCCACTTGCACTGCTGTAAACATCTCTTGTCTTTTTACGAAATAAGAGAAAGCTCAAGGTTGGGAGGGACATGAATGCTCTTTTCTGAAATAGAAATGGAAACCACCAGAATTAATTTAGGGTCTTGTGATGCCCTAAAAGAGTATAAACCCCATGTTTTTAGATACTCTGGAGTTCTCCTCTATTTATCATATACAACTTCATTATTATTGTGATGTGTATAGATCTTGTTTTAGGATGAGAAATTTTTTTGTTGTAAGGAAAATCTATAGCAGCAAGCAGAGTTATCACTAGTACCCAAGGCTTATCTAGCCGTGCTGAATTTATTTTTTTCTATTATATTTGAAGAATTTCTTCCTTTTTTAAAATGTAAAATAATGTTTTGGAAGCAGATAGAGATTAAAAGTCTTTGTGAATAGTAGGAGCCTGCATAGATAGAAATACAAAGACTTTTTTGTCAGAAAAAAAAATGCATTAAACTTTAAGATATCACCAGCAGCCTGTTTTATTGTCAGTGAAGAATTTATGCAGTTTATTGATACAAACAGATAAAGATAATGAGTTGGAGGATGTACAGTACCTTAGACCTTAAACTTCTGAGATTTCTTTTTCTCTTAGTGTCCTGACTGCCTCAGAACAATTAAAAGGTATTTTGTGTTGCTTACTTAATTCATGAGGAAAATAACATTTCTTTGCCATTGGCTCTTAAGAATGCATTTTTCAGTGAATTTAGAATAGTTAGGTATTGTTGCTATAAAGACATCTGAGATGATAATGTATATGCTCATTTGATAAATTATTAATGGACAATAAGAGTTTAACAGGAACAGTTAATACATATCAAACACTAGATTGCATAAAGACAGATCATTGTAGGATTTAGGTAGCATGTGCAATAATTTATTAGCCAAAGAAAAATTGTACCCTTCTTAACCATTAATGATTATAGCAGATAAGAAAATATTTTAGATGGCAAACTGAGTGAACTGATGAAGGATAAATTCACAAATTCCATAATTATGATGATGTAATTTAATTCCCTATGTTTATATTAATAAATGCACTGATAATTATATAGATGCAGAATCACAGAGTAGTTGAGGTTGTAAGGGACCCTTTTTTTTTCACACTTTTTCATCACTGCAGTTAAATACGTGTGGAATTTTATTTATTCTTAGAAATGTAAGGAATACAATTCATTTTTCTGTATATGTGCAGGTTATGATTTTAAATGTTAGATTTTTTTTTCTGAAATGTCAAGACTACAATTAAAAAAAATAAATCACTATTCAGGAAAATCCCTGTTTTTTTTGGAAGGATATACTCTTAAATGATGCTCTGAATAGAGATGTACTTAAGTTCATGGTCATTTTTTTTTTCCAGAACCTAAGTTTACATCCTTGGCCCTAACTTTGAATTTAAAAGCTTGAAAGAACAGATCCTGCACATGAATAAATTCCCATTAAAGTATCTGATAATCCCCACACATGCAGGGGCCTGTTTCACATAGAACATCTTGAAAGCCTGGGGACTCAAGCCTATCAAAAGCTTGAGATTTTTTAAAGAGAAAATACATTGGAATAAGAGAGCCTAGAAGTTGCTGCAAGTTTTCGAAAGGAGCAAGATGAATGATTCACTGTCTGGAAAAAAATCTGCCTTCAAGTTGAACCTGTTTTATTTCCACTCTAGAGAGCATTCAGAGATGATACGTTGTTAAGTGCCTGGATGGAAAAAGGTTTCTGATAGTAAAGAGATATTTACCTAGCAGGTAAAGCTGCAATTCACCCCATCAAAATTTAGACTAGAAATAATGCACAAAATGTTTAATAATTAAAATAATATTAGAACACTTGCACCAGAATATGGTGTATAGTCATCACTGTAAATATAGATCAGATATATTTCTTCAAGATCTGTTCTAGTTCAGTAAGATTTCATCAGACTGCTAAAATGATGTTTTAGCATTAATGAACATTTCTTCAATTACATTATGTAGAAAATCAGATCAGCTGATCATAACGCTTTTAAAATCCTTAAGATATCTGTTTTTAAAATCTATGGATTTGTGACTACAGATATATTGTCTTCAGTGACATATTCCCCAGTGCCTTATTCCCTCAACTGTTTGTGGGGAGCTGTGAGACAAAGCAGGGAACTGTTCTTTTAAAATATATATATATCTTTTAAACTTACATTTTTTAAAAAAGATTGGCTCTCTGAACATGTCACAAACACTTGTCTCAATGAAATATTCATTTTAGTAGTGTAATTTACCAGCATAAGCACTTTGGATAATATTGTAATAATTAAGATAGGGAGGGCTCATTTAAAATCTGTCTACAGGGAAAATAAGTGTTTTTAAATGTACAGATGACTTTTTTTGCCATTGCTTTTGGTTTTTTTTTTTTTTCCATTTAACATGGCTAATTATGTGCTGCCTTTTATTGTACATCACATTTTCTCTCTCATTTTTAATGTTTTGATAGCTCTACAGTTAAAATAGATTATAATTTTATTTTTATTGTGGTCATTACAGAAATAATCAAAAATGTAATAATATATGGGAGAAAATAATGGGAATGGGTATAATGAATGTGTGTTATTTACGCATTCATATTAGGAGTAATGCTACTGTATAATTAATGGTATATAGTACTTTTTCTTTTAAAAACAATTATTCTGAACACATTTTTTTTTTATGGATGGAACCTACAGTCTATGTAAATCCCCAGTTTCCATTTACTTTGAGAGCTGTGGATATTCAAAGAATGCTCTGAACAGGCTGTCCAATTGAAACTAAAACCTACTGAAAATCTACTGAATTATTTTAGGGTTGGGATTTCACTCTATGATTGTAAAGAGAAGAAATTTTGTTTCTAATTCACGTTCCTCGATTTAAACTGTGCACAGTTTTTTCTCACATACTTGGAGGAAAAAAATGCAGAGGCCTTTCTTAAGATTTTCTTCTGTTTTTTTTTTTTTTTAATTAAAAATAATATTGTTCAGGCTTCTTTTTCTGTTTGTAAGGCAGCTTACAGGTAAATCTATTTATTCTATTTTCTCAGCAGGAAGGAAGGTAAATTGAACATTTAAGATGGGGTCCTGCAGTACACATTCAAACGAAATGCCTCCCTGACTTCATTGGAGAGGTTTGCCTTCATGGGGACTTCAGGATGAGGCCTTTCAACAGAATGTGTCCCTTAGCCAGGACTGAGCTAGATATTTCCATTGAATTTTAGACAATCTATAAGAATTTATCCAATCAACCTTTTTTACTATCTTGAGTTCTTTTGTAATGACATCTATTATCAGATTGAAATGGCGATTGAAACACTGCAAAAGTCTGATGGTCTTTCCACTCACAGAAGCTCTCTTCTCAACAGCCATGTAAGTTGTCTCTTTGTGAAAGTTAATGTCTTGATTATTCTGCATGCTTAGCCTGTCTCTAAATGTTTGCTTTAATATACTGCTATGTTTTTTGCTTTTAATCTTTCCATTTTAGTTGCTTGGAATCTTATAGTATATCTTCCAGGGCTAGATTTGGTCAGGTTAGGTATCATGTTATATTGTAGTGTCCATATGTTTTCTAGGTACTGTATTGTGTTAACACAGTTTAACACATTTGTCTGTTCTGCAGGTCCTAATGTAAATACAAAAATAATAATCAAATAATTTTAATTGTTCTATTTGTCTACAATTTGTGTACCCTATATAATGATTCAGGAGCAGGTAAAGGGAGAAAGAAGTAGCACACAGCTTGAATAAATAATAATATTTAGATTACTTTTTAAAACTTTCAATTATTCTGAATGATTGTTATAAGATGACATAAGAATTCTGAAGACCTATAGGATAGGCTAAGAAACTTAAAGCAGTCTGTTAATCTGAAATATTTTATTCATCTGCCTCTTGCTTTGAAAATCCTGTAGTTACAAATTTTCCATAAGAGAAAGCCAAAGATGTTTGCATAAAAAGATTCCAAAAAATAGTGGCAAAGCAATTAAATATAACTTTTAAGTAAAGGAGAAAGCCTCAAAGTTTAATCTTCAATTTGTTTTTAAACAGTGCTAATTTTTCTTGAAATATACTTTAAACATGTTTGTATTCCTTCAATTGGTATAACTTGCTTTGTATTTTTTTTAATGCTGCTAAGCTTCTATACATAACTGCCTCCTTTTTGCTTCTCAGCCTTACTAATAACACTAACATATATTTTTCAGATTCTTGTATTCCTTTACCACAGAAAGGTGAATATTGCTTGATATATTAATGTATATTTGGTAGAGGCTATCGCTCAGAAATGAAAACATTCCCTTGTTTGGATTTGGATTCCCTCCCCCCCGCCTTCCCTTTCTCTAAGAATGTGGTAATCTGCAGGTGAAAAACAAAATTGTGTTTTTCAAAGTTTCCCATCATGGTAGAAAAATATTCATATTTATTAAAACAAATGATTTTAAAGGTTTTAGAGTAGAATTCCTTCATATTTAATTAGGATTACCTTTCACACTATAAATGATGTGTTAATCTGTGACAAAAATTTTTAGCTCTAAAAGTTATTGGTCCAACACTTTGGCTTTCTACAGCACTATATCTATGTTAGACTCTTTGGAGTTTTGTTGCTTAAGTTAATGATTGCTCATTTTAATTTACTTTTCAATTCTCCTCTATTTTTTCCTTTCCTGATTTCTTTCTGCATGAGATTGACTTGCCTAATTAATTTATAATCTAATCTTTTATGAACATTGAAGTTTTGTTGGAGTTGATTTACCCATTTTATATATATATGAAATGGTATGAAATGCTTATACATATATCTCCAACAAGCCAGGATTCAAAGTCTGGACATATCACTTTTAGAATTAGATTCTGCATGAAAAAAAATACTTTTAAGATTGCTCACAATACCTTTAGAAAGTCTGCAGATTATTTACCTTTTTTTTTTTTTTTTTTTTTTTTTTTTTTTTTTTTTTTTTTTTTTTTTTTTTTTTTTTTAATACTATTCAGGTATTGGCACTGTTCTTTCCAGACTGTAACCTAGCAAGTAATCACTTCCAGCTTTTTTATTGAAATACATTCACCCTAGAGCAAAAATCCTTATTTTGTACTTATCTTGGGTTTTGTTTTCCCAGTGTTGGCTAATGCCAATGCATGGTTTAAATAATCTGTCAGAAATGCAGATAATTAATAAAGTGTACTTAAATAAATCCTAATAAGTTATAATTTTTCTGCAAAAATTCTAATGCTATGTTTAGAGGTTCGGAAATAATTTTCTTTGTCTATCAATCTTTTTTTTCCTGTGGGGAGAATAACAGTAGTTCATGTTACATAATCTAATTAGTATAGATGAAATGCAAAGATTGAAAGATATAATTACAATATGCTCAGTCAATTAGTGAAATAACTTTGTTAATGCACTCAAGTAAAGGTTAAAGTTTACGATAATATTTTTCCTAGGCTTTATTTCAGACTTATAAGTGCTCAACATTTGTGAATGTTGTAAAAGTTTGTGAATGACACTTTTATTAAAGTTTTTACATCTACAAGTTGATATGAGGACTGTGCTTTTGATAGGTCTATTTAAAGTGCAACGTTATCTATGAATTGTGCTATTTTACATGTTAGAACTATGTAGATCTTGCTTCTCCTGCATCTTTGCCTAGAACTCTTGTTTAGAAATCTAAACACAAGAGTTATGGTGATGTTTTGTATTAAATAGAAAACATGAAAATGATGTTTGAAGGGTTTAAGGTAAAATTTTAGCATTTATATTGTGTTTGGTAAATTGCTCACATTCAACTAAAACAGAGCTGTACATCCAATATACTCATAATCTAAATTTTAGTAGTAGTTTTGCAATAAACAAGAGGTCAGAGTGGAAAGCTATTTCATGAAGAATGCACATTAAAATATTAATATTTATGTACTTTAAATACCAAATGACATCAAACACTGGTAGAACAGGATATGTTTAGAACTCTATTAAATATATAACCCTGCAGAGTAATGTATTAAATAACACATAAGCCTTGTATATCTTTTACCATAGTATAAGCATTTATATTTTTGTTATATTAATTTCTTTGATGAGCTAGATTGAAGTGGATTGTACATTTGTGTAGGGCTCAAGTGCATTGGAATAAAAATTTGTTGCAAATGCTGAAATCATCCATGGCTTGGTTTTCTTGGATGCTTAAACTAAGCCCAGAGTTTTGGTAAGATTTGTGAACCTGGAAAACTTGGATGTTCATGCTGATTTGTTTTAGCATAATTAGTTAGGAGAATGCTGCCCTCGCCCCCCCAAAAAAACAAACAAAAAACCCCACTTTTAACAGGATCTAATTCTGATTTTCTTCAAAGAGAAAGGCAAACAGACTATAACAAAAAGGGACTGGGGCCAAAATATTTTACAGCTTTTTAGATGTAGGCATTTAGATTGCTAGTTATATAAGTGGTACCTTATGTTTGATAGTTTTTTCTTTGTATTTGAAAGAAAATAAACCATACTCAGTTAAATGAAGGGTTTTATTTATTTCTTTTTAGGTGAAGAGAAATAGTATAATGTTCCAGGGTTACAAATGTGTTAGTTAACTCCTGTTAATTCAAGTAGTTTGTTTATTTTATTTCTTTGGAGTACCAAAAATTTTCTTCAAAGTATAAATAAATAAAATGTTAATGTATGCTATTGAATTTGAAATATTTTTAGAAGTGAAGCTATATGAGGTCACAAGTGCAATGAGTTGTGTTATTGTAATTCTAAAAAGATACTAAGACACCATGGCACATTTAGCATTTAAAGATATTTAAAGAAATTACATTTGCTTGAAAAACAAAATCACTGTTTAATAGGCCTTAAGAGTGGTCATAAAAATATTGGAGGTTTGTACATTTCAGTATTACTCTACTAACAAAAAATTTACTTCACTACTAAATTTACTTCACTTTCATATTCGATATAGCTCCAATGGCTTTTAGACAACTATGAAACCGCAGAAGGAGTCAGCCTTCCCAGAAGTACCCTTTACAACCATTACTTACGACATTGTGAGGAGCACAAGTTGGATGCAGTCAATGCTGCCTCCTTTGGAAAACTCATACGATCAATTTTCATGGGATTGCGGACCAGAAGACTTGGAACCAGGTTTGTGTTAATGAAATCTTAAAATATAATGGAAAATATAAATAATTGTGAGCATGGAGCTTTCATGTTATTTCCTAAAAAACAGGGGAAAAATATTTAAAACTTACTGTTAAGGAGTTGCAAAATCCAGCAGATCCAGGGGAGTCCTCCTTCCTGGTCTGCTGAAATCAAATCCTGTGCACTCAGGACCCAGGAGATGTCTCATCTCAGTACAATGGATGCAGCTGCTGTTGTTCCCTTTGCACGTCTTGTGCAAAGCATCCACTTTTGCTGCTATGTAAACATTTTTATGTGCACTTAATAGTTAACTATGCATTCACTCATGTTAATTTATTACCTTCAAAATAAGAAAAGGCAAAGTATGAGGAATACTGCAAATAATGTCACCAATCTTTAGTTATTTAAGGAAAATATTACTTTTTTTTTCCTGGACAAATACTGGGTAAAAGAAGCTAACATCTTTTTCACCCAACTCTATCACAGAATGATCTGCTTTAAAAATAAGTATGGAAAGAAGAAGCTCAGTAACATCTTGATTAAACAAAAAAGCTTTTAGCTATAAAGAGGAGCAGATAAGAGGAAATCTAAATTCCAAAGAAATAATATTCCCTCTTTCTAACTAAACTAGATTAGAGGACAGTGACGTATGGTGTGAATGTGAATATTTAAAGAACTCTAAGGTTAATACATTAAATTTAAGAATGTTGCTGTCCTCTGTCCTTTAAATACAGTGATTAACATATCAAAAGCCTAAGCATTTACATCCTCCAAACATTCTTCAAGTTGATCTGGCTATAATCCCCAAAACCACCTTCCAAAGAATCTCAAGAACAATCTGGTGCAAAATAAATGGTCTGAATTCATTCCCATAGTCTGTAAAATGTTGCTAAACACACATTAAATAATGCAGCAAAATAATTTAAAAGGAGAACATTTGTTTTGAATAAGCATTCTAAAAGCTTGTATTCTCATCTGAAATCTCTCACACACAAATCTCACCCAAAAAAACAAACCAAAAAAAAAAAAAAAAAAACAGATTTTTGCAGTTTTTCCAGTACTCGTAATTGCTGAAATTGAGAAATACAATGTTAAAACATGTTGAACATAACTTCTCTGTTTGGATTAGGAACTCCCAGGCATGTTTGTTACTGTCCATCCTGTCACTTGAGAAGGGATAAAAAGGCCTTTCTCGGGGAAAAGCATCTGCTGCCAGTATTACACAATGGATCTGACCTTTTGCTAGAATCATTAGATAATGCTGAACTTTATTCCTGACTCAAGTGCAGAGTGTTTTAAACAGAAATTTGACTTATTACCAAGACAGTATTCTTTCATTCATTTTGTGGGCCTTAGAAAGCAGTCACAAACATTTCAACTGACACAATTTAGCTCAGAGGTTGTTTTTTCAAGTGTTCAAAAATGTCCAGCTGATAGGGAGATTGAACATGTTTCAAAGATGCAGATAAACACACACATGACATGAACGTGGCCAACCACACAGACTAACACAGAGCAGTGCCTTTACCAGCACCCACATAAACATCAACAGCACTCAAACATGAACGCTGATAGCCCAATCTTATCCTGATCAGCCAAAGAGGAAGAACGGAAGCTTTCTAGTGAAACATGCACATGCGCTCACTCGTTCACAAGCATACCTCATTATAGAATTGTTTTATTCTCCATGACTATGTATAACATTTGTTTTTCACTTTCCCAATGGTAAATTGTTAGAAAATATAGTTAAAGAAGTGAATTGATTCCCAGAAGCAGGTGGAGTTATACCAGTGTTACACTGGTGTAAGAGGAGGGTCAAGCCTAATTTGTATGTACTATTTTTCCAGTCAAGGTAAAATGTAAACTGTAAAATGAATATAATGTGTATATATAGCCAATGTTATTTCTGTTCTTCTAATGCTCATTCTTTCATAAAGGGGGAACTCCAAATATCATTATTATGGGATCCGTGTCAAGCCAGATTCACCCCTTAATCACCTACAAGAGGACATGCAATATATGGCTATGAGACAACAACCCATACAGCAGAAACAGAGGTACAGTGTTAAATAAATCAGAGTACTTGTTCATATTTCTAGTTCTTGGAGACTTACCTGTCCTCATTTACATGTCGAACTTCAACCTCTAATACAAATTGTTTAACTTCTCATCCATGTGCTGAGCAACAATGATAACATGGCACAGTGCACAGTCTCCAGCACAGTCCCCTAGGCAACTATCCCTGTAACAGCAGAGACCTCAATCCAGACTGAGCTCCTGCAGGAGGATGCAGTTCTCGGGCTGCAGGGAGTGCCTGGGGCCTCTCACTGAGGCAGAGGGAGACGGTCTCCTTGCCTGCAGAAGGCATGTGGTGGTACAGAATCTGTGTCACCAAGTAAAGTAGGTGTGGAAGGAGATCAGCAGGCTGCACAGTATCCGAAATGATGAGAAAGCAATCAAGTGAATCTTCTCTGAGACCCTGCTGCCTGAACCCTCAACTGTAACAAAAGAATATCAGGCAGAGTCTGTGCTTATTGGGTTAGGAAATAGAGACTCCCACAATGACGACGATGACAACTGGAGCCTTGTGACTTCTGGCACCAGGAGGAAGACTCCTTCTCTACCTGCATATTTCCAACTAAAGAACAGGTTCAGTGCCCTCACAGCACATGAGGGGCTCTGTCCAATGAAGCATCTGAACAAACTGAACCTGAGCCACACAGCAGCACCAGGAAGAAGTGACAAGCGATAACAGTGCAAGATTCCCTGCCATGGGGGATGGGGACCCCTACCAACTGACCCGACTGGCTGCCTAAGGAGGTTAGCTGCTTGCTGGGAGCTTGGAGTCAGAATGTTGTGGAAAGACTGACAAGGTTTGTCCAGTTCTCAAACTATTACTCATTGCTACTCTTCCACAGGGGCACCAACAACACTGCCAGGGGAGAGCTGGACCATATCAAGGGTGACTACATGGCTCTGGGGGTGATGGTAAAGGGCATGGGAGGTCAGGCAGTGGTCTCCTCAATCATGCTGGTGAGGGAGAAGGGCTCGAGGGTGAGGGTGAGGGTTTCATGGCTGGTGTCACCAACAGGGATTTGGTTTCTATAATCAAATCCTCTTTGAGGATCAAAGACCGATAGGGAGAGACTGGATTCATTTGAACAAGTGAGGCAAAAGCATCATCGCCAAAAGGCTGGCCAACCTGGTGAGGGAATGACAGGGAAGTGAGGAATTGGTGGACTGGGTTGGAAAGCAAAGGGTGCTTGTAATCAGCAAAACAGGGATGAAGGAGGCCTGACCAGAATGTGTGCACACAAATAAAGAAGTGCCTACAGGACAGCATTATGCTGAAAGCTCTCATACCTTTGGGGGGAAATCAGTACAACCAAGTACTTCTCTGAAGTGCCTGTACACTAATGCATGCAGCATGGGGAACAAACAAGAGGCATTAGAAGCCTGTGTGCAGTTGCTGAATGGGATTGGGGCCTCGGTGACAAAGGACACAGAAAAGTACTGAATGCCTTTGTCTCATACTTTACTGCTAAGAAGAGTCTTTAGGAATCCCAGGCCCCTGAGACCAGTGGGAAAGTCTGGAGCAAGGAAGGCTTATCCTCAGTAGAGTAGGATCAAGTTAAGGAACACTTCAAAAAACAAACAAACAAAAAAATGGACGTAAGGCCATGAGACCTGAGAGGATGCACCTGTGATTGCTGAGGGAGTTGATCAGTGTTGTTGCAAGGCCACTCTCAAATATCTTTGAAAGTTCATGGTGATCGTGAGAGATTCCTGAGGACTAGTAGAAAGCAAATGTCATTCCTATCTTCAAGAAGGGCAAAAGGGAGGATCCGAGGAACTACAGACCAGTCACCTTCACCTCAATCCCTGACAAAGTGATGGAGCAAATAATCCTGGAAGCCATTTCTAAACATATGAAGGACAAGAAGGTGATTGGGAGGAGTCAGCATGGATTTATGAAGTGGAAATCATGTTTGACCAACCTGATAGTCATCTACAATGAGATGCCTAACTCAGTAGATGAAGGGAGAGTGGACAAGGAATGTTGCTTATATTGACTTTAGCAAGGCTTTCAACACTGTCTCCCTGTCAGGGAGCAGTCAAGACCGGTTACTCCCTAAGGGATGGGGGGCTAGGAACTGAGCAAGATGATACTCATGAAAGGGGCCTCAGCAGCCAGGGCCCAGTCCCGCAGTACCTGAGCAAGGCCAGCAGTGCAGACCCAGAGATAGTAGTCAGGTTCAACCAAGAGTCTAGATCATGAGGCAAGTTCATGGTGCTGAGGCAAGCCCAAGGTCAAGCCAGGGAGTCAATCTGCAGATTGGAATCAGGTCTGGTGAAGATAACAAGGGTCAAACATGGTCTAATAATCACTGGGCAGGTCCATAGTGACAAGACAAGTCCAAGGTCAAGCCAGGAAGCCAGTTAGAATCTAGATCAGCGGGATCTGTGACCACAAGGTAGGCAAGAGAAGGTCTGATACCAGTGGAGAGAGACACTCAACATTCATGAGGAGTAAAATAGGATAGATTTAATGAAAGACTTGCACTCCAAGCTGCGCAGAGAGCCCTGGGAACTGCGAAGAGGGGTTGCCAGCAAGAGGCTGCTGGGTGCACAGGTCGGATAGCCAGGTGGGACTCCCCCTGCATATTCCACGGGCCCCTTTTATCTGCTAGAACTATTTCCTCATCTCCGCTGTGCTAACGGTGAGAAACTACTGTCTGGGAAGCAGTTGGATATTGCTGACAAAGTGGAATACACCTGCCTGGCCCTGACGGGAATTCGGTTGGCATGTAGAGAGCACATTCTGGGGCTGCAATCACATACTCTGCCAGTCTCTGACTCGTGGCCAGATCTCCTGCAGGTGCTCACACTACAGGTTCTATGGCCAGGCCCAGGCATGGCTGTGGCTGAGCTGGAGACCAGTACTCCTGCAACATAGCTCCACCAAGGACTGAAGGCCTAAGCTTAAAAGGGACTCCTGGGTCCATGGGCAGAGGCTCCTGGTAAGGCTGGTCAGGACCTTTAAGGCCTATAAGTGCGCTCAGGGCCCTGACATTCCCATAACATCCTCACAAGGTGATGAAGTATCATCTAGATAAGTGGACTGTGAGGTGGATTGCTGGGCTCAAAGGGTTGTGATCAGTAGCATAAAGTCCATCTGGAGGCCAGTCAGTAGTGATGTACCTCAGGGATGATACTGGGGCCAGTACTGTTTAACAACTTCGTTAATGGCCTAGATGCCAGAATGGAGTGTGCACTCTATAAATTTGTGGATGGTACCAAATTGGGAAGCAGCTGATACGCTGGACGGCAGGGTTGCTACTCAGAGGGACTTCAACAGCCTTGATAAGTTGTCAGAGAGGAACCTCATGCAGTCCAACAAAGGGAAAGGCCATGTCCTGCACCTGGGGAGGAATGACCACATGCACCAGAACACACTTGGGGGAGTGACCAGCTGGAAAGCATCTTGGCAGACCCAGAGGGTCCTGATGGACAAGTTGACCGTGAACCAGAAATGCACCTTTGTGGCAAAGAAGGCCAACAGCATCCTGGTCTGCATTAGACAGAGCATTGCCAGTAGGTTGAGGGAGGTTATCCTCCCCCTCTACTCAACCCTGGTGAGGCCACATCTGGAGTGGTGTGTGGACCACGTCCAGTTGTCTTTTGAGCATCTCCAAGGATACTTCACAACCTCTCTAGGCAAGCTGGTCCAGTGGTTGACCATCCTCATAGTAAAAAAGTCTTACTGAAATCCCAGGCATGCTAAATAAGAGACATGCAGAGACTGTGGAGCTAGCTTGACTGTGTGATGTTTACATGGTGAAAGACTTAGTATTGTCTGTTTTCTGAACAACATCAGACATGCCAATATAGTTTTCAGAAAGAGGGAAATAAGCATCATGTGTAAAAACTACATGATTTGAGCTGCATTGCATTTGTAAGCTATTTCTGAGCAGTCTGCTGTCACTTATGAAGCACATTTAGTATCTACTTGAAAAGTTTGATATATATATCTGTATCAAAGTTATCTTAGAGTATTCAGTTTTCTATCATGTTTTAACATGAGATAATTAAAGGACTTTAATATTATAATTTGTGTCATTCAGGATAACCTTTTATTTTCTGGTTTTGTACCAATTTTACCCCCTTCATCAATCACATCTAATTGAATAGACACTTCTAGTCCTTGACTTCTTGACAAATAGTGTAGACTGAAATTATGCTACAGATCATTTTTCTTCATTCCCTCTCTTAATTTAAAGGTCATGCAGCTTTCCTGCTTGTGCAGCATGAATATTTCTAAAGAGCTACTAGAGGTATGTCTGTGTTCATTGTTTGGCCTGGGCCTGAGATTTCAGGCATGAATTTGAGTGGCAACAATCATTGGGCGAATTTGAAGGTGGTGCTGCTAGTTGTCAAGTCTCAGTTGTGATCAACATGAGCAATGGGAGTGCTACTCGGACACAACAACTACAGATTGAGAGACTTAAAGTACCTTTGTACGGGAATAAAAGAAATGCACAGTTAGGGACTAGTCTCACCTGGGAGTTTAATAGTCCTGCTTTTCAACTGGAGCTGCTGTATGGATCAGACATTCAAGGGGAAGACTGGTTCGTCTTTGACATACTGCTGCTAGACAGTTTCCAGAGGAGGAAATGCCAGGATATTTAAATAAATGAATTAACATAGAATCATAGAATCATCATGGTTGGAAAAGACCTTTGAAACCATCGAGTCCAACCGTAAGTCCCTCAACACCACATCTATTAAACCATGTCCCTAAGCGCCTCATCTACACCTTTCTTGAACACTGCCAGGGATGGTGACTCCATCGCTTCCCCGGGCAGCCTGTTCCAATGCTTGACTACTCTTCCGTGTAGAAATTTTTCCTAATATCTAACCTAAACCTTCCCCGGTGCAACCTGAGGCCATTTCTTCTTGTCTTATCGGTAGTTATTCTGGAGAAGAGGTCAACCCCCGTCTCACTATGATATCCTTTCAGGTAGTTGTAGAGAGCAATAAGGTCACCCCTGAGCCTCCTCTTCTCCAAACTAAATAATCTCAGCTCCCTCAGCCGCTCCTCATAAGGTCTGTGCTCCAGCCCCTTCACCAGCTTCATTGTCCTTCTTTGGACACACTCCAGTGCCTCCATGTCTTTCTTGTAGTGAGGGGCCCAAAACTGAACACAGTGTTTTAGGTGTGGTCTCACCAGCGCCGAGTACAGGGGGACGATCACTTCCCTAGTCCTGTTGGCTACACTATTCCTGATACAAGCCAGGATGCCATCGGCCTTCTTGGCCACCTGGGCACACTGCTGGCTCGCGTTCAGTCGGCTGTCAACCAACACCCCCAGTTCCTTTTCTGCTGCACAGCTCTCCCACCACTCTGCCCCAAGCCTGTAGCATCCAGCCTGTCCAGATCCTTCTGTAGAGCTTTCCTCAAGCAGATCAACTCTTCCTCCCAGCTTGGTGTCGTCTACAAATTTGCTGAGGGTGCACTCAATCCCCTCATCCAGATCATCAATAAAGAAATTAAAGAGGACCAGCCCCAACACTGACTCCTGGGGAACACCGCTCGTGACCGGTCACCAGCTGGATTTAACTCCATGCGCCACCACTCTCTGGGCCCGGCCATCCAGCCAGTTCTTCACCCAGCGAAGAGTCCACCTGTCTAAGCCATGAGCTGCCAGCTTCTCCAGGAGAAGGCAGTGGCAGATGGTGTCAAAGGCCTTACTGAAGGCTAAGTAGCCCACATCCACAGCCTTTCCTTCATCCACTAGGTGGGTCACATGGTCACAGAAGGAGCTCAGGTTGGTCAGGCAGGACCTGCCTTTCAGGAACCTGTGTTGGCTGGGCCTGATCCCCTGGTTGTCCCACACATGCTGTGTGATTGCTCTCAAGATGATCTGCTCCATAACCTTCCCCCTTACTGAGGTCAGGCTGACAGGCCTGTAGTTCCCTGGATCCTCCATTTGACCCTTCTTGTCATCTGGGACCTCCTCTGTTGACCAGGACCGCTGACAGATGATGGAGAGTGGCTTGGCAAGCACTTCTGCCAGCTCCCTCAGAACCCTCGGGTGGATCCCGTCTGGCCCCATAGACTTGTGAGTGTCCAAGTGGAGTAGCAGGTCACTGACTGTTTCTTCCTGGATTATGGGGGGTTTCTTCTGCACTCTATAGGTGCCTTCCAGCTCTGGGGGCCAAGTACCTCGAGGATAACTAATCTCGGTGTTAAAGACTGAGGCAAAGAAGTCATTAAGTACCTCAGCCTTATCCTCATCCTTGGCGACAAGGTTCCCCGCTGCATCCAATAAAGGATAGAGATTCTCATTGGCCCTCCTCTTCTTGTTAATGTATTTGTAGAAATGCTTTTTGTTGTCTTTTAGAGCAGTGGCCAGATTGAGTTCCATCCAAGCTTTCGCCTTTCTAATTTTCTCCCTACATACCCTAGTGATGTCTCTGTACTCTTCCCAAGTTGCCTGTCCCTTCTTCAAAGGTAGTAAACCCTCCTTTTTTTCCCGGAGTCTCAGCAATGGTTGCCTATGCAGCCAGGCTAGTCCTTTTCCCCCCTGGCTCGTCTTTCAGCACACAGGGATGGTTTGCTCCTGCACCTTTAAGTTTTCCTTCTTGAGAAAAGTCCAGCCTTCCTGGACCCCTTTGTTCTTCAGGACTGTCTCCCAAGGGACTCTCCCAACCAATGTCCTAAACAGTCCAAAGTCCACCCTCTGGAAGTCCAAGGTAGCAGTTTTGCTGATACCCCTCCTGACTTCACCGAGAATTGAAAACTATCATTTCGTGGTCGCTATGCCCAAGAGGGCCCCTGACCACCACATGTCCCACCAGTCCTTCTCTGTTGGCAAAGAACAGGTCCAGTGGGGCTCCTCCCCTGGTAGGCTCACTTACCAGTTGTGACAGGAAGTTATCTTCCACGCACTCCACCAACCCCCTAGACTGTTTTGTCTCTGCCTTATTGTATTTCCAACAAACATCTGGTAGGTTGAAGCTCCCTACCAGAACAAGGGCTGCCGATTGTGAGACTTCTGTAGGTTGGAATGGTATATCAGTTTTGGATGCTCATTTAAATTCTGTTGATACTGATAGTTAAATGCAGCTTCTTCATGTGAATAAATATGGATATGGACATTACAGCATTTTAAGTTTCTCTTTCATAAATGTGTCATTAGATATTATTTAATAATTGTTCCAGATGGGCTTGGGATTCAGCAATAATCACACCAGAACGAGGTGACTACATTGAGCATTTATTCAGGTGAAAGCACATAAAAGCAGCAAAGTGTGG
>JAWLRI010001032.1:273954-286456 GCA_034781795.1 Crypturellus tataupa
AGGTGGCCCTGCGTGTGCAGGGGGGTTGGACTAGATGACCTCTAGAGGTCCCTGCCAACCTTAGGCATTCTGTGATTGATTCTATAAGTTGCTGAAGAGGTGGCAGTTACACAAGAAATACTCTGTTGTGGTAAAGAAGTTGATTATGCTTTGATTCTAGAGGTGAGACAGAACAAAATAGAAATAGAAAGAAGTGAAAAACCTCTGTCAGCTGTCTCCAATATTGTCTGCGGAAGGCAGAGCTGTTAATCAGTGTTAAATCTTTAAAATTAGCCAACCCAATATGTCTTTCTACATCAAGCTTTTTATCTCTTTATTCTGGGAATCTTAGTACTTACCTTTTTGCCTTTTAAGTTGTATATACTCTTGGAAACTTGTGATATGCGTTCAGATATCGTAGAAGTAGAGGTGCTGTTGAAAGAGTCCTGTTGGTGTATTATTTGTATAAAGTAGTTCTGAGGATATTTGTTCATCCCTTAAGTTAGTTCACGAGAGCACGGAGCTTTGAATTTCAGCTGATCTAAATCTGGGCATTCTAAGTAAATAAAAAGAAGACATCAAAGACTGACATTTTTGCTGTGTTTTTGTTGTCTGTATTCTGCACAGCAAAGAAAATGCCAGCAACACAGAACTGAATGTAGAAGTTTGCAGAAGGATGCTTATCCAGAAAGTTAGAAGTTTTCATTGAAGTTTCAAATTGTGAATCATCCTTACTTGTACAAAATGCTTCATCTAAACCTGAAAATGTTAAATTTTCTGATAAAAAACAGGCTTTTTAAAGCAAAGTTTGATGATCACAAAACATTTTACCTCATACTTTATAACGAATATACTTACTAAAATAGTTATTGTAAACAAGGATTAACAAGCATATAAAACACTGATATTTCACAGTGTGGCATGTCAACTTCATTATTCTTCCCTCTTTATAACCTTACTTGGTGATAACAGCATCAAACTTTATTCCTTATTTATTAAAAAGTCTATATATTTTGTTTGACTATTTTTATTTGAAACGGAGATGTACTTGTACTGAGTATATGAGTTTGAGTGTGAGTATGAGTGTATGAGGAAAAGAATTCATATAATATAAAAATAACTTGAATTAAAAATATCAATACACATTTTAAAAAGCGTATATATATACTTCCAAGCTAGGTTTTCTTCAATATTTATAGAATTTGCTTAGTATCTATTTTAAATAATGATGCATATCTACATATCTTTTATTAAAGTTATTTTATTATGAGATAATTAAAGGGCTGAAATTTTTAATATACACACTTAGGAGTAATATTACTCTTATTTCCACTTTTACTGATGTTTCTAGTTCTTCTATTGTCCTGTAAAATAGCAATAAGTAAATAAACAATTTTCTATTTAGTTGCACCAAATCTACCATCTCCATCAAAAACATCTAATTGGAGAGACACTTCTTGTTTCATTGACTATTTGATAAAGACTGCAGACTGAATTCATCCTTCTGTCCTTCCTTCTGTCAGTTTGAAAGTGCTGCCCCTTTTATATTTGCCTAATTTGTATGTTTCAAAATGCTTCTACAAACATATTCATGTTTAGAGTTTGGTCTGGACTTGAATTCAAGGCCTGAGATTTTATCAGACATAAATTTCAGATGAAATAGTCATCAGTGGAAGGTTTTGCTAAGTTGCCTAATTTTAGCTGTGACCAGCGTGAGCGGTGTGAGAACTCTTTCTTATGAAGTAAAATCAGGATAACTATAGATACAGAGTAAAAAAATGGAAAATTACCTCCAAAATTCTTACTAAGGTTTAACTTCATCCAACATAGGGTTTTAACTATGTTGTTTTGAAAAGCGATATCTTCATGTAAATGTCCTAGAGATTTTCATAGGTATTTTCTTTGTTCATAAGCCCTAACATTCCTAAATTTATAAAACTTCATATTAATCAGTCCAAGAGTCTTCTACTGAAAACTGTACTTTTGTATATTTATTGTTACTGTTTATTGTTACTGAATATTTAAATGCATGTCAGGAATATCCAGGATATTGAATGGGAATTGTAGTGGCAACTAGATGTTGTCATTAAAATCTGAAAGAGAGTTGATTCTCACTTGCATTGGAATGACAGACAGGAACTTGAGTCTGTCAGATTGATTTCTTAGTACATTTGCCCACAAAGAAAAACATTTATATGACAGGTATCATTATCTTTTATAAAGTTTATATCTTTATCATTTATAAAAGTTTTGAGACATGGCCAATGAAGATTTTAGATCTCTGAGTTGCATTTTCAGGCCTCCTAATGTTTTGAGAGATGTTTTCTTACATTTCAAAATTCCTTCAATCCCCTTGTCTTCAGATAATGGTTAAGTTAATGAACACATAGTTTTTAATTACTTAATTCCTGGGAAGACAAGTCACTAGAAAGGGAAAGGTGGGGTTCCTCTTGGTGTAAATCAGCTGTTTTTAGAGGTTTGCGCTTTCTAAGCTAGATTGCACAAGAAGTTGGTACTGGTACTTTAATACCACCTTGTGAGTTCTGCAGTGCATTAGTAACATTTTAGCCTTTCATAATAACTGTTTCATAGAATTATAGAATGCTTAAGGTTGGAAGGGACCTCTAGAGGTCAGCTAGTCCAACCCCCCCTGCAAACACAGGGTCACCTAGAACCTAGTTTCTTTGTATATATTAAAAAAAAAAAAGTAAATTATTCTGTTATTGTTCCTCTACATGAAGTGGGAAAACTTTATTTCAGGATTGAGAAATAAGATATAACATCAATTCTGTCTTTTATGAAGGAATGAACAGAAATGCTAATTCTGTGTTTGGTATTTTTCTAGGTATAAGCCTATGCAGAAAGTGGATGGAGTTGCAGATGGCTTCACAGGAAGTGGTCAACAGACAGGCACATCTGTTGAACAAACTGTAATTGCCCAAAGTCAACACCATCAACAATTTTTAGGTATGAAAGTCTGTTTTAAACAGCTAGAAAAATAAAAAATCCACTATCATCACAAGTATTAAGTCACACAAGTACAATAATTGTTTCTAAAGTCATCAAGACCTTTTAAAATTTTTTGTTAATAACAGAAGAAAAAGATGATCAAACTACATGTTCCATGTTGTAAGCCTTATGTAGTATATAGTGTTTATCATATAAGAGCAAAAAAATGCAAATATATTTATAAGCTTTAATAGTAGATAGATTGCAATGAAGTTGCCATGCAAAATTCTGCTAATTGCTAATGGGTTTCTAACACATTTACGACATCATTTTTATATTTTTAAAATAAAAATAAAGTGTGGGGTTTCTTTATGCATTGCAGTTGCAGGGTAACCACCAAGTGGTCTATTTTGAATGTGTTAGAAGATGGAAGAACCAAATAGTTAAAATGAGAGCTCCAAGGCTCATGTTTAAAAGGTCCTAGATATGCATTCATAGATCTAGCTCTGCATTTAAATTTCTGAATAATGGAAACAAATAGTAGTTAGCAATGTGTTTATGTAAAAAGGCTGACTGGCTATGTTATTGCATTAGTAAGCCCATTGCTATAGGCTTTTTTTTTTGAGTTTGTATTTTGACATTTACAAGATCCTTTGTCCTAATTCAATTATTATTGAAATCAAGGGAACAAAGGGGTAGAATTAACATGTTTTGAATCTTCCTTTGCATGTGCCCATCTCCCTTCCAGCTTTGGATGCATTTTTCCTTCAAGCCAGCCTGTCTCTTAGAAACATTTGTGACAAATACTAAAAGCACACACTGACTTCAGTTGAAAGTCAAAGTTGAAAGTAAATTTCAAATAAAAATATATTGTTGAGCCTACTAAATTCTATTATAAGTTAACTACATATAAATTCTTCAGTTGACAAAAACAAAAACTATTAAATGAAGTTAGTCTTTTATATATCCACATAACTATTTTGCTTCATCCTGTAATATTCTGAAAATCTTTGTATTAGTTTTTCTAGTTTTTCTAGATGTAATATATATGTGTGTGTGTATATATGACATCCTTTTAATGTAACCTGTCAAGAATAATTTTGTATCTGCTTTTGCTTGGAAAGTACTGGCTGATTGTACAGTTTTAAAATATAGATATATAGGAGTGGGTTTTTTTAACATTATGACCTTTTGTAATTAATTTATTTGTATTGCTCTTGAATGTTTTCTGATTTAAACTGTACTTGGCACCATTCAAAATAGTTTTTTTTCCTTAATGTTGTCATGGAAACAGATGCATCTCGAGTACTTCCAGAGTTTGGAGAAGTTGAAATATCTTCTTTGCCAGATGGTACTACCTTTGAGGACATAAAATCTCTGCAGAGTCTGTATCGAGAGCACTGTGAGGTACTTCCTACATTGAAAATTTGTAATTTCTAGTGAAGATCTTTACTTACAAAAATGTAATACAAAGCATACTGCAGGCACATTAGTCACATTTTTTTCCCCTGAAATACTTTGCATATTTCATTGGAATAACATGAGCAAATAGATTTTTTTTTTCTGGAGACTCTCTTTACAGGACAAGAGAATTATATGTAACACATATGAGAGTGAAATGTATATGTTTTCAGAACATTAGAAAAAATAGATTGCAGATCATATATGTAGATATTTGATTTGTTAATAGAAAATGCATGACAGATTAAATTATCATTTCTTTATTTACATTAAAAGCGGTAAAATCTCTTTTTTCCTCTCTTCAAAAAACAGATTAAGATGCTTAAGTCACATTTCACATTAAATAGCCTATCTTTTAAAATATTTTTAAAGGTGCATTCAAATCTGTACTGAAGTATCAAAATAAATCAAATGGCAGGTTTTCTTTATGTTGGCAATATTAGTAAATGTTTTGTTTGGGTGAATTCACTTAATTTATGTAGGTGGTGTTCATTTCTAAGGACTTATGTGCATTTGCACTTGCCCTTTTTAGACTCTAGTTTATATTTCTGGATAGTTCACTAATAGTAAGGCTATTTAAATGCTTATTCAGAAATGTAGCTTGCCTTTGTTCTGCTAAATCATGAAGAAGAGAAAGAGCTATAGCTATAGTTCAGTTTGGAGTTAGGAGTAACTGGATAGAAGACTATCTGTGCTTGCTTTTTATTTTTTCAGGCAATATTGGATGTGGTAGTAAATCTTCAGTTCAGCCTGATAGAAAAATTGTGGCAAACTTTCTGGCGCTATTCTCCCTCAACTCCAACTGATGGCACTACGATTACTGAACCAAGGTCAGTAAACATTTCTCTGCATTCAGTAATAGAAGAGATGTCAAATAAAACAAAATGGTAATGTCTTTCATATGCTTACCTTCACTAGAAAAAATAACTTTGTGTAGTAATGTAATAGAGTATTTTGTGGGTGTTTAACTACACTTTTGAAATGAATATGTCTTCCATTTCTTTCCTTCTTTGGACAATTGGTGTCAAGGTATTGTATCATCATATTCTACAGAGTTCTTTAAAAACAAAAGGATTCTTCTTCTTCTTCTGGATGGGCTATAGAAGAAATTTTGAGGCTTTTCCCTTAATACAGTTTCATGTTACCAAGGTGTAAAGAAGTTCTATTGAATGTGATTGAGTCATCTTTTTAATTAAATAATAATCATCAATGTTTATTATTATTTTTTATCTGAATATAAATGTATTCTTATTGATTGATTTCCTTCATTTGTTTATACCAGCAATCTGAGTGAAATAGAAAGTCGACTTCCAAAAGCAAAGCTGATTACTCTGTGCAAAAATGAGTCTATTCTGAAGTGGATGTGTAACTGTGACCATGTGATGTACCAGGCTTTGGTGGAAATTCTCATTCCTGACGTCCTTAGACCTATTCCTAGTAAGTTGAACAAAGAAAGTATTTTGTAAATTTGTGTGATTTTGTATGTGGTGGTGGTGGACTTGGACCTTTCAGTAAAGTGTTAAGGATTATTTTGAAGAATGTGAAAAGGTTTATGCATCATCTCTTCTTAATTCTTTTGAGTAGGAAGATGTACTGAGAGTTGACATATGCCTTGCATTTTATAGAAAGAAAAAGAAACATATGCCTTGTGTTTTAAGGTAAAAAGAAACAAAGCAAGGAAAAAAGAAAGGAAAAAAAAGAAAGAAAGAAAGAAAGAAAAGAAGAAAGAAAGAAAGAAAGGAGGATTTGATTGCATTTGATTGTAAGACCTTAATTGGTTTTCAGGATATTTTCTTATGAAGGATGCTTTCTGTCTACAAAAGGCTTGCATGTTTCCATGATTTTTAAGATAAAATTATGTTCCTTTTACACTGAGTCTAGGATATCTCTTAAACACACTAGGATTCTGAGCCAAGGCGTGTGGATGCCAACCAGTCTTTCCGCTAACTTCAGTGCTTTTTATTTTAAACATATAGTAATCTCTGATATGTCAGAAAAAGTACGTAATCATTTGCTGCTTAGTAACGGCTGTTGATATCAGTACCTATTAAACCAATGTAGGAATAACTCAAACACTGTTAGTCCACCTTATTAATCTGATTTACTGTTCTTTTTAATATATGTTATCCAAGAAAGAGTCAGCAACTGACTCTTTATTATGAGCGTTCAGCCATTACCAAGAATATGACTTCCTTTTCAATGCTGATTTTATTAGAATTCTTCATTGATTAAACGGTGTATTCTTGTGGCAGGTTTTGGAAATGAGTTTACATAAGAAAAGTTGAATTCCTTTATTAAGCATTTTTCCATGAAACAAAATGTCACATTATAAAATTGAGTTAATATTTTTTTTTAAGATAGAACCTCTTGTAATGGTGCTATTTTTTCATATTGTGAACATATCTTTTGCTGTACCCTCTATCTGTCATAAGAATTTCAAAAAGTATTTGCAAATACTGACTTTTTGCAAAGTTTTACTGGTCTTCCCTTATCAGCGAAACAAAATCAGGTTATATATTTACAGTAGATCACATATGATACAAATAAATGTTGGAACTGGAAGTATGGAAAATTCCAGTGTCAGACATTTACAAAAGAATTGTTCCCTGTGTTTTTTGAAGAAAAGGAATAAGATCTAAGTAGAAATACATAAAAAGATAAATTCTGTCTATGTAGCAGAATAGGAAAAGTTTATTTTCCAAAATACCAGTAGTAGATGACAACATTTAAACATTAATTTGGAATTACATTTATATTTCATTATTTACTTTTCTATATAATGAAAAAGCAAAATTACCAGTCATATTTGAATAATTAATACATATTGTGTTTGACAATGTTCTTTGGGAAGATTATCACACTTCTTGATGGAAAAAAGCACAAATTCTTCTCAACAGACTTCTATGTGAACATGACAATGATATTCTGTTTACAGCTCCTTCTGTCTTTTGAAGACAGTTAGTGTATTTGCTTCTTTTTAGGCCTAGCTACAAACCTGTTTTTTTTTCCTTTTTTTTTTTTTTTAATCCAGTTTGATTTCTGGCCAGCTGGCTTTCTCTACCATTTTGTCAATAAAAAGATATTACATACAAGTTTTGTTCTCTTTCCTGACAAATATTTAGAATATTAGTAGTATTTTAACTGCTTCTTTTGAATTAGGATATATCAACCCATTACAAGAAGTCAAAAAGGAAGGTTTACAGTTATGTTTGATGGTTGACTATGTCAAGAGGTGAGTTGGGTGAAGTAGAGAAATTCATTGTCTCCTTTGGAACAGTTTTAGTTCAGAGGTAAACTTGAACTGTATAGACAGATGGTGTCTCTAAATGCTCCATCAAAGACTTTTTCTTTTTTTTTTTTTGCCTGGATATGGGAACATATTAACAGCAGTTACTCAAAACAGAGAAGAATGTTAACCAGGATAGTACATCAAATAAGTACTGTATCTTATTTTTTAAGCTTTTTATTTTTTATTGTTCATATTTTCAATGTTTTTCTTTTGCAGAAGTGCTGCTGTGCACTCAGTTGCATTTTAAATGCAACATAATTACCAGAATGGAAAAGCAATAAAAATTGAGGAAAAACTTTTATAGTTATATTGTTAAGCATTGATTTAAATTTGGCAGCTGACATGTTCAGCATCCACAGAGTAAATGTAACATTTCTGTGTAAAAAAAATCCTAATTCCTTTTCTTAGAAAATAATGCTATCAAAGTAAGTCAGGAATAAAATTGATTGTTATTTAACAGTAATCTAGGAACAGACCAAATATTAGAGTGGCAATATTTTTTTTGCTTTAAAATGGCCATCTTTTCTTTTCATAAGTGACAGAATGGACAGCAATTAAGTTGCCTAAAATTACTACCCTAGGCAGAAAATTTGCAGAGCATTTATGTAATGTGTGTTCACATTACCCCATTCCAGGCAAACAATTTGTAATATGGGAAAGATTGTAAAATACTGTTTTTAGAAAACTACCTTTCAGAGCATTTTTACCTAAGAACTCACACTCATTGGGAGCTTTTCCAAATCAAGCCTTTTTCAATAACTGCTATTTCAGCATCATTTAGTTCATGTCTAGTACCATTTTAGGGACTATCAGAACTTATGTGGGCACCAAAACATGTGATTCTTTCACAAAGTTTAGTTTTTTATTATTATTATCATGATTTATAGCTAAACTTGAAGAGTGCTTGGAGGAGTTTTCATTCTTCTTTTATTCTTTAATTTACAGGTGCCTTGACCCAAGCCATTCGCAATTTTGCAAAAAGCCTTGAAGGTTGGCTTTCAAATGCCATGAACAATATTCCACAGAGGATGATACAAACCAAGGTAACTTTGAAGTATTCTTTTTGCAAAAGCATTCTGAGTGGACATCTAAAAGCTGATCTAAAAGCAGTAGCATTTTAACTTCCATGCTAAATGTCTAGGGTGAATCCAGCACAAATAACAATGTAAGAAACAGCCTCTCTCTTTCTCAAAAAAAGAAACAAGAACAGCAAAGCAGAAAATCTTATTTCATCTACTGTATAAACATAATGCACATATGAGGGATTAGTTGCATAGAATATTAAAATGAAACTAAAGAATCAAAGACAGATGGATCTACATACACTATTTAAAGAGAAATGGATTTATTCACAGGTTGCCGCTGTAAGTGCCTTTGCCCAGACTCTGCGAAGATACACATCTCTCAATCACCTGGCTCAGGCAGCTCGTGCTGTGCTTCAAAACACTTCTCAGATCAACCAGATGCTCAATGATCTCAACCGTGTTGATTTTGCCAATGTCCAGGTAAAATATAGTTTTAAATGGCTGCCTTTTCTTTAACTTATTTTTTAAGTTAATTTTGAATTTTATTGTTGTGTGTCATTATTCTATCAAGATTGATAGTGTTTTGCCTATTTATGTACATAAGTAACATTAGTTACTTATGTTCAGTAGATTCTAATCAGTAGATCAAAATTAGTTTCCAGGTTTGCTGTAGAATGCAAGTTTGTATTTTCATTAGGCTTAAAAAACAGGTGTTCCATGTTTTTTTTTTCCTCCTTTGAGGAATTTTTCTCTTAATTTTTGCTCAGCAAATTGAAATGTTCTAGATCACTGTTCTGCATATCACCAGTACAGCCTGGCGTGACCTGCTGGAGGTCAGCTCCGCACAGAAGGCCCTGGGGCTCCTGTGAGACGACAGACTAAGCAGGAGACAGCAAGGGGCCCTTGAGGCCACGAGGCCAGGGGTGTCCTGGGCTGCAGGGGGAACAGGGCGGCCGCAGTGGGAGGGAGGTGACCCTGACCCTCTGCTCGGCCTGAGGAGGCCACGTCTGGAGTCTTGTGTGTGCCCTGGGCTCCCCAGGACAAGAGGAACACAAAGCTACTGGAGAGAGTCCACCGCAGGGCTGTGAAGCTGGGGAGAGCCCTGGAGCATCTCTGCTGTGAGGAGAGCCTGAGGGAGTTGGAGGCTCCAGGCTCAGCCTCAAGAAGAGAGGGCTGAGCAGGATCTTATCAGTGGATACAAAAATCTAAAGGCGATGATGTTGAAAGAACGAGTTTCAGTGACAGTCCTCAATAGGATGAGAGCCAACAGGTACAGACAAAAACATAGGGAGTTCTGCCTGAACAGAGCACCGGTACAGGTTGCCCAAAGAGCATGTGGAGTCCCGGGACATGTCAGAGCCCAGCTGGACATGATCCTGTGCAACGTGATTGAGGTGACCCAGCTTGTGCGGAGGGGTTGGAGTAGATGCTCTCCAGAGGTCTCTCAACCACTCTGGAATTCTGAGATATAATTGTCTCTTTTCTTGTGAGCAAATTTTTTAACTTATTTTACCTGAACAAAAATTTGGTGGTTTACTATCAAAGTTTTAATCACTTTGCTTTTTACATAGGATTTTGAATGAGTTAAACACAGACAGTTATATAACCAAACATTAACTGTTAAAGGCTGAGTACTTAGCCAAGATGTAGTTACTGAGTATTGTAATGTGCTAAAAATGGATAAAGAATTCATTAATGTTCAGATATTAACCTGGCAAGTGATAGCTAGATTTTACGGACATGGCCCACAGTAGGTCTCCATTTGCCCTCTCTAAGTTTGAAGAGTTTGAGTTCAGGAGTTTGTTAGCTTTACATAAACTTGGTAACACCATCTAAATTGCTCATTATTGTATAATGCTTCCTGTGTGGGGGCAGTTTTTGTTGTACGTTAAGCAACGTGTAACCTATTATTACCTGTTGGCAGAAAACAGAAAAACTGTTGTTTACATGTAAAGATTTCTGTTGTACGTTTGATGATTAAAAATACAGATTAGAAATTGTCTGTGGACTTAACTTTTCATTACCTCTGTTTGACTATCCTTTCTGTCTGCTGTTATGCCTATTTTCCCAGGGAATTCTGAAAATTCCTGAATATTTTAATAGAAAAATTATGAATGAGAAAAGTTGAAGAAATTTTTATTATTATTTTTTGAAAAGGAATACAGAAAACTGTATTGTAGGTCACTGTCACAATCTTTAAGAATAAATTACATATTTATGATTGAAGAGTTCCATGTTTTTAACAGGAGCAGGCTTCCTGGGTGTGCCAGTGTGATGACAACATGGTTCAGAGACTGGAGACAGATTTTAAGATGACTCTTCAGCAGCAGAGCACTCTGGAGCAGTGGGCTGCCTGGCTTGATAATGTAATGATGCAAGCATTGAAACCATATGAAGGAAGACCAAGCTTTCCTAAAGCAGCTCGGCAATTTCTGTTAAAATGGTCCTTCTACAGGTAGTGTTTAATACATTTCTATAATGTTTTTACTATTCTGTTATTTGCAGAACTCTTCATGGCAGCAAAAAGTGACATATTTAATATCAAGTAGTGGCTACATAAGAAAAGCTGTTTTTCCAAGCAAAATAAAACAAAAACAAGCCCAAAAGCCCTCAGAACAACTTATAACTAACAGGAAATTAACTGATCTTTGTATATCATTTTAAAGGACATGGTTAAATGCAGTGAGGTTGGAATTTTGTCCTAAGTTAGAAATACATCTTTTGCTTGAATAATATATGATTGTTAAGCCAGTAACTTAATATTATGTATTAAAACTCCATGTTAGAGAAGGAAGAAAAACTTTTTTTCATGTATTTAAAAAAAAAGAAGACAAGCATGCCATCATAACTTCTTTCTGAAACAGTTATTCTTTCAAAATGGTAGGCTATATCAGCTACTTTTTAAAGCTATGATATATATGTTTCCATATGCAATTTGTGTTTGTCAATATAACTTTTTTTTTGCAATTTTAAGTTGAAAGCTTAATAATCCTGACAAATAAAAGCTTTGTATTGGTTATATGGGCACAATATATGCTATGGTTTTCAACATTATTTTAAATCAAATAATTTTAACATGATTTTGAAAACTTTTTAATAGTTTATTCCAGAAGATGTAATTTTACACATGCTCAAGTATTCGTAGTTCTGCATATGTTAACATGTGTTTTGAAAACTGATTACTTATGTAATATGGGGTCCAACACTTCCTTCAGGGGAAGGCAGAAGCAAATAATTCTCTGTCTTGGACATTTCTTTCTGAAGACACTATGAATCTTTGTGGGTAAATGCCTTTAAGAATATTGCATTTGAGGGGTATTTTCCATGTGGGCATGTGTTTAAATTGCTGATACTTAATTCAGAAATATGTGTATTTTCTGTTTCTACATAGCTCCATGGTGATCCGAGACTTAACCTTGCGCAGTGCTGCGAGCTTTGGCTCTTTTCATCTGATCCGCTTGCTCTATGATGAATACATGTTTTATTTAGTTGAACACCGTGTTGCGCAGGCAACTGGAGAGACACCCATTGCAGTTATGGGAGAGGTAAGATAATACAGCAGAAGCTAAACTGATGAGTTTAGGAATAAATCTGGAAACATATCTTCACCATTTTTTCTTTCCTATTTATGTAAGATTTTTTTTTAATACAGCAATAGTCACTGAAGTCACTGGAGCACACCTGCTGTTTCATAGCTACTTTTAGTTTACATTTTGCTGTTGGAGAGTCCAGCGCAGAGCGACTAGGATGATCAGGGGCCTAGAACATCTGCCCTATGAGGAGAGACTGAGGGAGCTGG
>JAWLRI010001032.1:286556-301317 GCA_034781795.1 Crypturellus tataupa
TTTATCTCAAGGACTAGATGTCCTTGTCCTGCTCTTTCACCTACTTATACTGTTGCTAACAGTTCTTTCTG
The DNA here is from genome assembly GCA_034781795.1 of Crypturellus tataupa. Classification (NCBI taxonomy): domain Eukaryota; kingdom Metazoa; phylum Chordata; class Aves; order Tinamiformes; family Tinamidae; genus Crypturellus; species Crypturellus tataupa. The sequence continues at coordinate 286,628 of JAWLRI010001032.1, forward strand.
GCTGCCGTGCCCCTTCTCTTGCAGCCAGAGCTGAACAACACTCTCCACATTTTTTTTTTCTTTTTTTTTTTCCCAGAAATGCAGGTTGGTGCATCCACTTCAACTACAAAGTTATGCAATTTTTCTCCAAGTCCACATAGGCCTCTCAGTAGTTATGCAGCTGTGGTAGTGAGGAAAAAAACAAGAACAAAAAATAAAGGGATGTCACAGCAGTAAGAGCAATCCCACCTGCTAGTTAAATGCATTTTTAGATATTGATGATTGATACTATCTTTGAACACTGTACATATTTGTTCTTCAAAATTAAACAGCATAATAGCAATGGTTCAGGGTACTTTGGTCTTGAGGAAACTGCAGTATTACAATAATTAAAATTTTCTTCCAAGTTTTACTGCTTAAAAGAAAAAGCATTTAGGCAAAATTGAAGGCTGAAAACTCATGAAAGTTTTTAGCAGATAGATAGGAAACAATCATTGGGATTACTGATGTACCTCTAGGAATGCCCAAAACAATTTTCACTATTGATCATAGGTTTCTTGAAAGAGTCTTAAGAGGAAAGTTCTGCTACTTAAGTTAAAAACAAAATCATTGCTGCATCATTATGCAACATAGAATCATAGAATAATTCAGGTTAGAAGGGACCCCAAGAAGTCTCTAGTCCAACCTCCTGCTCAAAGTAAGTTCAATACTGAATTCAGTCAGGTTGCACAGGGCTTTATCCAGTCGTGTCTGGAAAACGCCCAGTGATGGAGGCTGCACAGATTCTCTGGACAACCTGTTTCATTGTTTGACTGTCCTCACGATGAAAAAGACTCTCCTTCTAACAAGTCAGGACCTCTTTTGTTTCAATTTATACGCAGTGTCTCTCATTCTCCTGCCATGCACCACTGTGAATTGGAGTCTGGCTCTCGTCTCAATTAACTCCTTGTACATACTGGAATGTTGCTATTAGGTCCCCCCATAATCCTTCTCTTCTTCAGTCTAAACAATCCCAGTTCCCTCAACCTTTCCTTGTAGGGCATGTTCTCCAGCCCCCAACCATCTCACCATCTCAGTGGTCCTCTGCTGAACTTACTTTGATTTATCAACATCCTTTATTGCTAGAGGCTACAAACCTAGACTGGATAAATCTGAGACAATAAATGTAGCAGAACTTAATATGCAATATTTAAGTACTGAGGATGCAAGAGGTTTCAAGACATGCACCTTGCCACCTTTTTAATTCTATTTTAATTCTTTAATATTTAGGTGCCTTGACCCAAGCCATTCGCAATTTTGCAAAAAGCCTTGAAGGTTGGCTTTCCGGTGCCATGAACAATATTCCACAGAGAATGATACAAACCAAGGTAAACAAAACTCACTGCATTTTTCTTCACTTTATGGAACAGTACACTGAATGACATTAAAAGTAGCAGCTTTTTTTAGGCTAAATGTCATATTTAAGTTGAACTTCAAACATGAAACAATGGGATAGGAAATATCTTTGTTTTACAAAAAAAAATATCAGGGAAAAATTATTTAGTATATGCGAGTTGCAACATTTGAAGACTCATAAAGTAACACAAAGATAGAGGATTGAGAGGATCAGTTGATGATGAGTATATTTTAAGATAAACGTATTTTTTCATAGGTTGCTGCTGTAAGTACCTTTGCTCAGACTCTACGAAGATACACATCTCTTAATCACCTCGCTCAAGCAGCTCGTGCTGTGCTTCAAAATACTTCTCAAATCAACCAGATGCTCAATGATCTCAACCGTGTTGATTTTGCCAATGTCCAGGTAAACTGTGGGCAACAGATTTTTTAAAAAGTGTTATTTCCCCCCAAATTTTAACTTTATCATTTGTTCTTGTTTTTCCATCAAGAAAGCAAAGTGAGAATATTTTGCTGATTTTGTATATGCAGTGATTGAATGCAAACTAGCAAGCTTACACTTTATCCTTAAGGAAAGTAAACCTAAGACCCATTATCTATTTCCATGTTCTCTGAAGAGAAAAATACCAGACCATGTATTCTGTCAATCTTTATTTAATGCAGATGAAAGTGCAGACTCCATGTGTTCTTAGAATGAATAGCATGAATGATGCCTGAAGATGAAATCTTGGAGAGTAACATAGCTTCTGATCTTCCATTAAAAAAAAAACCAATTAATCATACAACAATATTTCTAGAAGAGATTGTTTCATTATGTTTATTTTTATTTTAAAGACAACATTGTTGGCATAATATTAATTCTATTGCATAATGGTGTGTAAATTACCTAAGATCTAGTACATGACCTAAGATCTAGTACATGACCTAATTACCTAAGATCTAGTATATAGATATAGCATATTAAATACTATTCTGTGTTAAAATACAGGGTCTGTGAATGTTGAATATTAAGTTAGCACTTGATAGTCAGTTTAAACATATTACCTGTATTAAGTCTATATTTGTTTTCTCCAAGTTTCACCTAACAGAAGTGTCCTATTTTCCTTATTTAACATTTAAAATGTAAATTAATCAACTTCCATGATAACACCAAGACTGAATTCCTCATTATTGTAAACAGACTGTGTCCATTTGTGTGCAACTTATATTACTCATTAAGCAATGTATAATATATTACAACCTATGGGCAAACAAAGCAACCTTTTTTGACTACAAAATATAACTTTATTTAAAGTGAAGTGATTAGAAATGTAAAAGAAATTGTCTTTCATCTCAACTCCTTCAAAGCAAGAGGAACCACAGTGCTTTGGTTTTTTGGTTCCTCTTTGTTTATTACTCTCTCAACTCCCATTTGAATGCCTTTTCCATTTGTGCCTGTAGTACCAAGAAACCTGACAATTGCTGAAATTTTAGCTACAAAAAATTATGAAGTTGATTTTTTTCATGAAAATTAATATGGAACATTGCAATATATTTGTGGGTTTTTTTCCACTGCATTTTATTTTAGTGCTTTATTTGATATCTGGTTTATACTTTGGTTTCCTTACTCTCATTTTCTTCCAACAAAATTGAGAGACAAGAAAATAAAAATACTCCTTACTTTGTGTAGTAAATGTATTTCATCCTTTTCATTTAATTGTTCAATCTTTAAGAATAATTTACATTTTGTGTTTTGCTCTTATGTTTGTCGTGTTTTAACAGGAACAGGCTTCCTGGGTGTGCCAGTGTGATGACAATATGGTTCAAAGACTAGAAACAGATTTCAAGATGACTCTTCAGCAGCAGAGCACTCTGGAGCAGTGGGCTGCCTGGCTTGATAATGTAATGATGCAAGCATTGAAACCATATGAAGGAAGACCCAGCTTTCCTAAAGCAGCACGACAATTTCTCTTAAAATGGTCTTTTTACAGGTAGTACTTAATAGTCTTCTAAAATATTTTAATTATTTAACTATTTGCTGGATTGTATGTTGTAATATTGTTAACAAAATTAAGATCAGACAATAGTTCCCAAGGAATGAAGAGCCTTTTTTGTGTTTGAATGTGTTTGTTTGAATAGTATTACTTTTAATAATATTGTTCTTGAAGTGCATATGAAATTATGATTAAAGGATTGTGATATTTATTTCATATTTTTTTCCATATTTCAATAGCTCAATGGTGATTCGAGATTTAACCTTGCGCAGTGCTGCTAGCTTTGGCTCTTTTCATCTGATCCGCTTGCTTTACGATGAGTACATGTTTTACTTAGTAGAACATCGTGTTGCTCAGGCAACAGGAGAGACACCTATTGCAGTTATGGGAGAGGTAAGATAATTTGCAAGACACTGGACTGGTGAATTTACTGATTAATTTGGATATGCAATATATATATTTTTTAACATTTAACCATTGCAGACTGAGTTGCAAACACCTCGGCATCTTCAAATTTGGATTCCTAAAGTTATATACCGTAATCCATGTTTCCTTATTGATTCCTCACGCCAAGAGTGCTAAAATCACATTGACTTCTAACACAGATTTTCTGCAAAGGAGCTTGCTCATTTAGAGATCTATATACAGATTCCAGTGCCTAAGTTTGGCCACTTTTTTTTTCTTTTTTAAAGGAGGTGCGAGGAGGGCACAGGTTAACCTACTAGGTTGAAACCTACTATTTTAGGTTCTGGAAAACAAAGTAGTTCATATGAAAAAAAAAAAAAAAAGGGGGGGCAGAATAATCAAACTGTTGCTTTCAGGGATCTATTTACCCATATTTACACACACTTAAAATTCACACAAGTGACTAGTCCTCACTTGTAGACTTCAGAAGGGTGACTCACATGCAGAAATTAGTTTTGCTTGAATGATATGGTTCACATGCATGAAATGAAAGTAGCACAGAAGTACATGCAGTAGTGGGACATGGTGTATTTTCATGCCTATATTTCAATGTTAATTTGTTTAAAATAAACAGAGCAAAACTATTAATTCACAATCAGTGTATATCTTATATGTGTCTATGGTACTTGCAAGGTAAAGTTTACTTCAGGCCTCTTCAGTAGCTCAACTAACTTTTAATTTTGTGCTGGTTGCTTAAGAATTCTCATTATCCTTGGTGAGTTATCATCAAGTAATTATACTTTCCAAGTGTTAGAAAATTGGTAGATGTAGAAATATGACAGATGGTTCATCTGACTGAAGCTTAATGTTTTTATATTTAATGGTCATTTTGTAGTGTTTTGCCTTACTGATAAGTTGCAAGTCAACTTGAATGACTTGGTATACCATTCTTCCCTCAAGATATATGAAATAGTATCTTTAAATATTATAAAAAGATGTACTTTTTCATAGAGATGTGGAGTGTCATTTTATTTTACCATATAATTTCATATAATGTAATATAACAATAAAAAATGGCTGTTTCTGATTAGAGACTTACCAACAGCTTGCATATTTGATTAAAACCTGCCTTTATATTTATAGTAAGGTATAACAAAAGTGTAATGTTGCTACATTCTTGTGTTCTTGACAGACATGTTATATGTTAAATATAGTGGTTTTTGGTGTATTGTGGGAACTATAATGTTTTGGTAAACTGAAGAGGGATATGTTATTACAGAGAAAATAAGTAAAGCTTTTAGAGTTGAAAGGGGGGCAGGAAATAAACTGGAAATATTAAATGCATGCCTTCTTGTGTTTCTCTGCATTTACTGACTGTGGTTGAAATAAAATGAGAAAGACTAAGGCTAGTCTGGAAAGCACTTTAAGCCAGCATAAACTGGTTTTGCAAGCTGAGAAAAACATTTTGGCCTCCTGATCTCCCATCTCCCTACCTTTGAACACTGATGCTGGCACAAGTACTCAAGCAGTCTTGTGGTTAACTGAATCACAGAATCCCTCCCATGAAAAATAACCTGATTAAAACTGGTTATTTTTCTCTTAGGTCAGTTTGCTCATGTGGCTCTGCATAGCTGTGTGAACACAACCATGTGAAAGAATGGGTATGGGCAGGGGAGGGCGTATATGTGAGGGAATCTGGAAGAATGGGACTGCCACTGCTTATGCTTTTTTAGTGTTTGCTGAATTACAGTTTTATCTTTCAGTATTTCTGAAAAGGACTGAATCAGGTATGGTTAGAAATATATTTATATAAATATTATACTCCTTTCACTTGAGGTTCATTTATCAAATTATGCTCTGCTGCTTTTCATTTAAGAGAAGTATAGAGGACTCAGACAAGGAAAGGGAGGAAGGAAAATTGCATACTTCTGAGCAACTTTTCAGTTTATTTTTGCATAAGTAAATTAGTTGCCATAATAAGCTGTAATAACTGTAAGCCCTATTTTCAGCAGTGCCATTTATCTACTTGCATATATATTTGCAACACTGTAACCACCTTTAGTAATGCAACTTCATTTTTCTTCCAGTTGTATAAACAGACCTCCTAGGGGAATTATTAAGAGCTTTTAGTTAAAATATTGGCAGGTTAAAAATCAATACCAATCATATCTTCTGGCATTCTACATAGGAATATCTCACTCAAAGCAACAAAGGCCCTAACATAAGTCACCCTAAAAACATATGTTTAAATTTATATTTGTTTTAGTGAACAGGAATGTGATGAAATAGAAAATGAACTGGTATATGGGTGTGGATGTGCCTGCAGTCACATGCACACACTTTCATACTACCGCCAAACCACTGGAGCATAGTCCTGATTCCATTACAGATACTCTAAGGTCATGTTTATGTAGGCCTGCATCCATGCTTTTTATTGTTTATTTTGCAGTTTGGTGATTTAAATGCTGCATCCCCTGGAACTATGGATAAAGGTAAGCATTCTAATCTCCCCAATGTATAATTTTATATAGAACTAATGTGTCTCCTGGAGCAAATAAGTTCTTATTTTTTGAAAATATAGTAAAGCAGAATCTAAAGCTGTATCATGATTTAAATTGTTTGTTTGCTACTATTATATGGGTACAATATGCTATACATGATATACAGTATATAATAATGACTAAAATAATGTAGATAAGGTTTTTAATAGGAAATCTTAAAAATATGTTTATTGTTTACACAAGAAATTTTCAATGTTTCATAATTTAGCTGTTGTATATCCTAGTGAGAGAGCTGAGGGGAGTGGACAGTTGGTGGAAGGAAGATATGATGAGCATGCACCTATATCTACATCTGTAATGAATGTGGCAAGTGATAAGTGATAAGTGCAAATGTGGCAAAATTGGGTATGAGCACTTGCTCCATAACTTTGTTACTGAAAAATATGGTATGAAATTAGATTTCCTCTTGACAGAGTGTACACTTAGCTTGTTCTCTACTCTTATGTTGGTTGTATGATTTGAGGCAAGCTGCTTAACCTCTCTTCACCTTAGTTTCCTTATCTATAAAATGAGAGTAACAATACCTGTTTATCAAGTCTCAGAGTTGAAAGGCATTCTGTAAGTGCAAAATTAATATTTGTTAGAAACATTTATTTGAGATAGCATATAGTAAAAGCAATTCTGGTATTAACAATGTGCAACTATGGTGATGAAAGCTGAGAGAGTGCATTAACCTATTTATCTGTAGTGTTTATTGACTTTTTCCAAGTTTTCCCTGTGTCTTCATATTCCATGTTATTTGCAAAATAAAGGCCCTTGTATTTAGACTTTTCCTTTTTGTGCTAGTTTCTTATTTTTTTTATTTATGCAGATGAGGGCAGTGAAGTTGAAAGTGAAATAGAAGAAGAGATGGATGAAATTGGAGAGCCACAAGCCAAGAGGGAGAAAACAGAGCTAAAACAGATATTTCAGATGGACTACATGCAGCCAGTACTTGAGAGTGGAGTACAGCAAAACCTCCTGAACCCACTTCATAATGAGCAAGTTGTCACAAGTACTCAGACTATCAGACAATGCAGTGCTACTGGAAATATGTATACTGCAGTCTAAAATTGAAAGCTCATGCCTAATTTCATTAGCCCTATTGATGTTTGGCTTAATGTGGGAGAAAAAGATAATAGTTCTGAAGGTTGATTTATCAAATTTTAGTTGTTGTGAACATTATGTTTTACTGAAGTTTTGAAATGGAATGGGTGTATCTTTTTATTTAAAAAAAATTCTAAGCAAAGTCATTTTCAGTTGGCTAGTCAATATTAAGAGATTTTCTAGTTTCAAGTGTCAAAGATTTTTGCCAAGCTTTTAATGTCAATATTTTTCCTCTTATAATTAAAGTAACTTAATTTTTTCACAATTAAAAAAAATATGTTAATGTATATGAAATCGTCATCATGATGAATGATTAACACAGGTTTTTAATTAGATGTACTTCTGTGAAATATCAAAATAAAAATTTCCTTTCATTTATGTTGGAGGCATACTCATTTGACAGCAGATGCACCAAGTTTGTTATAAAAGGTGCTTCTCATTAAGCAGAACTAGAGACACTCTTTTGATAAAATTATGAGCATTTGGGGGGTATTTTTATCATAATGTTGGAAGGTTGGAAAGATGTTTTCTTTCTCTAAGGAAGAAGTATTTTTGCTGCATTTACAAATACAGAATGAATGATAAAATTATAACAATGTACTGATGTGCACACCAATGTGCTGATGTGCACGTTAATGTGCACATTTTATTGAATACCGGTTCCTCTGGTTTTAAAGACTACTGATTCTCCATTTGAGAGCACTGCACAGATGTTTTTGGCTGTTGAGTGGTACTGTGGCTGTTAAAAGCTGAAAAGAAGTGGCTTGATGTATGTAAGTTTTTTTTTTTTTTTTTTTTTTTTTAATGTATGTGCTATTATGCTGAACTGGACATACAGGAAAACATTCCATTTGGATGACTTACCTTTGTATTCCAGGTCTTTCCTTCTAGTAGCTCAATCTGCTGCTCTTTTAAAAGACAATTTATAGATGCAAGGGATGTAGCAACCTGCAACATTTTCTTTCCAAATAATTTCTGATTCTTGTGGATTAAAATTTTTACAAAAATTAAATAAGGTAGTGTAACTGGCACACCTCTCAATTGCATATACTTTAAATAGATAGCTAGATGGACCATTGCCATTTAAGAATCAGGGATCATTGTACCTCGGCTATTACATGGTGCCTTAAACAGAACTTAAGCTAAGATTTAGTATTTTTGTTATTCTTAACTCTTAAATTAATTCAACAAGGTGTGCCTGTCGATTTCAAATTACCTATGTAGTAAGGGCATGTTACATAGTCTTCAAAGAAATAAAAGGGATTTTTATTATTAAAATGATTTTAATATCCCTATTATAATTGTCAATAATAAAGCTATTTTTTCTTGTTTCTAGCTGAATTTCACTTTATTAGAAATAAAATTTCCCTGGGAACTTGGAAATCAAAAATAGCTTTAATATCAACTTTAAAGGTTGATCTTAGCCCTAAGCATGGTTATATATACCTTTTTTTAAACCCTTGTCCTCTTTTAATTTTAAAAAGTCAAAATAAATGAGCAGGTACATAATGCAATGCATGTTCTTAATTTGTATATGTGATGGAGTGTCAGCCTGACATTATGTTTTCATGATTAAATCTTATAGTGATATTTTATATTAATTGACATATTGACATAAAGCATCTCTGTTTTTTTCTGATTATATATGTTAAGCATTTTCATATTTTTTAAAGCAGACACATGAGTTTGCTAAGCTAAAATAGTGAAAATAAATAAGTAGATTGCCAAAAAAGTGAAGGAGAGAAAAAAAAAAGATTTTATAAAAAGGACTGCATAAAATTATTAGGGAGACTTTAATTTTATATCGTATATCTGTGGATTTTTATTTTATTCTATTTTTAAAATGCATATGCCACATGGGTGATCAGCATGTGAAGTGAAAAGTGTGTTTTTAGCAAACAAGTTGCTAGACCTTCCATATGTTCCAAGAATATGTACAGATTAACTAAGATGTCTTAACATTTTTTTTGGTGCAAAAATTAATTTTAAATTGCTCAGCAAAATTTAGAGGCCAATCCATCTTGCTTCATTCTATGTAGACATAATTCCTACTGATGTCAGGAGATGTTTTTCATCTCAGCAAAGAATGTAAATGAGATCTATGTTCATTTATGTCTAAATTCACCCGTGCGCTGAAACACTCATCATCATAGGTTTTGTTTCCCCAAATATCAATCATGATTTTTTTTCTTAGAAATCAGCACCCTTCATCAAAAGTCCTAAAAACTAACTTGTGATAAATATCTACTCCCCTTCATTGTATATTATAAGATTTTTAAGAAGTAAATTAGAAAAATTCTACTCTTTCATTTTTATCATAGGGTTTTTATGCTATAGTACTGATGTTCTGTATTGTCTGGTTTCACTTTTTTATTAACAAAACTGAACTGCTTTATCATTATTATCCTTTATTGCTATAATGTTGGAATTTATGCTGAGAAGTATGGTTTTCACTAAAATGTAGATTGCTAAGAGAAGGTGGGACCTGAATATCTCTTGATTCATCTCCCTAGTCCCACTCAGTTGTTCACTGTTCATATAGTCCAAAAAGAAAGCAATAAACATTAATACAAAAGTGGAATGTATTTCATGGATTCTAATAGTAGTTATCAAAAAAAATTGGAACTATCCCAGCTTCAGATAACTGACTGGAGTTTGTATTTCTGTGCTTATCAATTGATTATTCTCTCAAAATTTTAAACAATATTTTCCCCACTTTTTTACCAGATTTTTAAAATAAGTAAGTTGCTGTAAGCTGCTGTGTATACATAAAATTTTGTGTTATAAATTTGCTGGAATTTTAATCAAACATTTAAATAATATGAAACAATGTGCACACTCTTGCTAGTTGTCAATATTATTAATGATTTAAAAAACAGAGATATGAATATATCAGTCCAAATTATGTAGTGTATAGCATATGGCTGGATTGCAACATCAACTCTGAAGCCTACGTAACTCTTTTAGTACTCTAAAGATATGTCGTATAAAGATATGTAGTACATAAAGATATGTAGTACTCTAAAGATTTGTGAATTTCACTTGATCATTACATGGAATTCAAATTAAACATTTTAGAGACATTTCCTCCGTTAGCACAAATAACTCAGTGAAGAATGTGGAGGAATGGGTATTGTACCACTTTTGCAAAACATGGAACCTAATTTTCACAAGTTTTATATTTATGAAAAATTATGGTACATTGCCATATTTCTCACTGTTAATCAGTTTTTAGGGTTTTCTTTTCTCTTTTCAGTTGCCTATTTCTTTGTCTGACTGCTGTATTGTAGCATACTGTGTTGCTTTGTACACCTCTTTTTTTTTTTTTTTTAATCTTACATTGAAAATTTGGAGAGTATTATTTAAAATGTTTCCTTACAAAACAATGATGTACAGCATTACTGCCTTTAGTTCACAAATGTGTAAAATAATGTGCTGGTGTACTAACCTTCAGGAATGCATAGGTCTATAAAATAATTTATTTAAAATGAAGGATTTTAAAATGTCTGAAACACTGCTTTTGTGTAAATTATTTTCCATAGGAGACCTGATCTGATATCTTTTTGGTTCTCACCAAATGACATCAGCATTGTTTAGAAAAACATTTATACTACTTAGAGCTACATTGCAATCTAATTTAATTTGTAGAGTGATTTTATCAAATAAAATAATCTTTTTAAACCCATGAAAATAGGTTTAAAATATTTTTAAAATAATATAAGTATTTTTGGTACTTTATATGACAGTGAATTCAGAGTTTCAAACGTTCATTTGAGAGATCAGTGCAAAATTCTGAAAATTGGGTCTCTGTAGAACAGAAAATCCTCCATGTATATGGTTTAAAAACAAGTCAATGACTGGAATGTTAGCATCTTTTTCAATTTTGTGATTAAAAAGAAAATTTAAAAAATGGAATAACAGCATAAATACACAGTGCTTAGTTCTAATATTATAAAATTAACTTAATGGAATGCCTTGCATTAACCCTTTGAGCATTGTAAGGATGAGATAATTTCAGATAATTTAAATAGTCCACTGAAAATATTCTATACATCTAAGTAGCTGCTTGTGTTATAGAAAATAGTTTCAATTTTAATACTTGCATATTGGACAGAAATGTCTTTGTTATAGAAACCTCAATAGACTTAGGCTACATTATTCACTGCCATCCATATGTGCTGTCTAGTACAAAACAGTACTTCTGATCTCTTGTTTTCATAATTGCATAAATATCTAGAGCAAATCAAATATGTGGCTCTACAGACATGTTGTCTACTTTAAGATGCCTTTACAAGATGGAGGTTTAGAAAAATAATTCTACTATTTTTAAATTCTGTTCAGGGTAGCGTTGGAATACTCTAAAATCTTTAGAAATAAAAACAAAATGTCTTTTAGTTAAGAGAATGAATTTTAGAAAATACTTGGTCTGTTTATAATCAAACTTTCTGCACAGTCTCTTTCATAAACAGATGCAAAAAGTACACAGTTGTATTCATATTACTTTTGACATTCAGACACTACAATAAGGACTAATAAAAATATAAAGGTACCATTCAGCTTCCTCTATAGAGATGCAGTTTGGATGGCTCTTATTGAATGCTAGATTTTAAAAAACAGCCTAGCAATTGTACCTCCCTTCTGCTGTACTGAAAAAAATTCCTTTGTTCTTGCAAATAATATTCACCAGAACAAGTTCAGAAGTGAGTGGAGTTATTGAAATTATAGATAGAAATGTCATCTTACTGAGATTTTCTACTGGTTCCTTGCAGTACCAGTCAGGAACATTAGGTGCAGTTGTACTTATTCAAATCTAGCTAAGTGCACAAAAGTCTCATTAAATTATTTAGTGCAATTAAATCAGTGGTATAGCACACAAGTAAACTGTAAACATTTTTATTTAGTTAATGCAAATTCATACATAAATAAAATGCAATACTCAAAGGGTTTTAATTTAACAATGTTTTATTCACAATTTATTGTAAAATGTTTCTCAGTTTGCATGCCTTGATCATTGCTGGTAATGATTTTATGTGCCAGTAAACCTGAGTTTAATTTACCAGTTTTACTTAAAAAAAAGTTAAAGCCACTTACAAAGTGACTTTCTAGTTTTTCTTTGAGGAAAATATGCCTTAGTTTGATCATTTAAACTCTATTGTTTTTTTTAACAAAACAAAACAAGCAAAAAACAACAACAACAACAAAATTAAAATGCTGGGATTGGAAGCTCTGAGTAATTAAATATTTAGTAAAATTTCTTCCTGTAATTTGATCATTAAAGGTGAAATTCATTGTAGAGAAGAAGGCCTAGTACAAGACTATCATCAGCATCAAAATGACCCTCACTTAAATCTTAATCAGGTACAAACATTTTGCAATGATTTTCAGCACTGAGTGAACTTTACTCCAAAATAATAAGAAGTATTTTAAAAGAATTAAGACCATAGAGGTACAGCTTCATCTTGATTGGTGTTTTTCAGGGACCCAATGCAATATCTTTTGACTCACCAATGTCAACAAGAGTTTTATTTTGTGCTTTCTTACACAAAGAATACTAAAGGGTTCCCAAATGGAATGTTACAGTAATTGCCTTGTATTTAAACATTAAATATTATATTAAAGTAACCCAACAAAGCATTTTAAAATAACAGAAAAATCTCATTTTGTGCCAAAAAGCAAACTGCTCATGTTCACTGGAAATTTGGATTTACAGTAATAACCAATGAGGCCATATAAAGAAACATTGAGTGCCTTTCAAACACTTGCGAAATTGTGCCTGAGGTGATAAACTGTAATTAGGTTAATTCTAGAGTTTACTAATCAGTGATTCTATCATCACTCAGGGCTTTCTTACCTTCTTGGAAAGTTACTTTATTCCATTTATTTTATACTATATTTCTTTAAAGTGCCATCATTTAAACTTCACTTAGTAAGTGTCAGATTACATTATTCAGTCACACAAGCACAGAAATGTAATAGCTGTAGAAAAAATTTAAAGCTTTTATTTTCCAATTGACTGCATACATTATGTAAATGAGGTAAGCAACTTTTTTGTAGACTGTACATATGAGATAATATAATGTTCTTTTCCATTTTTTTTAATTAGTTGAACATACTTTTTAATTATTTAAGGAAAACATCATTGCAGAAAAATGTGATAGGATTTTTTGTATAATATATTTGATTTTGTAAATATGTATTTCCTCATGTGATTTTTTGTGAGAAATGATAAATCTTTTAGTATCTCATGTCCTCTCAAAATCGAGGGGAGCTAAATTATAATTTGTGGGCAATTTGTATTGTGCACTGTACAATAATTAGGGAACTTTTATAATTATAATATATATATTAACTTTTAGTGTGTTGGTTAAAAATAATCAGAGGAACATACTAAAGACAGTAGGATTTTTCTGAATATTTCAGACAAACTCAGGCTAGTTTTTTGTGTTTTTTCATAACAAAATTGTGTCTCATCTTCTGAAATAAATTTTTTTTGTTACAAACATTTGAATTGTTTGGATTTTATATAGTTAAATATTTTAGATTGCAATACTATTGATTTTGAAAGAAAAATGATTTCAACCTTTGCCTTCTTAAAAAAACAGTAAATATTTATGTAGCAGCATTAGGAGTAGAAAACTAACATTGAGTGTGTCTTAGGTTTTAAAACAGACTATTATTTGAGGTGACAACTTGATTAAATAGCTTCTCATGCTTCCAATAACTACATCTAGTAATATGTTAATTTAAATTTCAAGAATGATTTTCTATTCTAGATTTAGTTAGTTAAAATGGGGTTTCACAGCTGTTAAGAGCAAGCAGACTTTGGCCTCTGTATTTCAACACACCACCACCAAAGCCTAATGCCTCAAGTTTTGCTTTAGTAAAATTATGAAAAATATTTGATACATTAACTTATTTCAGAGTACTTAATCTGAAAACAAAGACTATCATATTAAATTGTTTCTCATGCCTCTCCAATGCTTATCTCCAAACACTGGAAAGCTGCCTCCTATAGCTTCAATTTATTTTGTCTGTGAAGTTCTGTTTATGAGCATTGCCGTCCACAATTATCTATCAATCACATACAACTTATTTCAACTAAGTTCCAAAAATTTAGCACAATACAATACTGACTCCTTTGATAAATCCTTCCAGACAAGACTATCCTTCCAGACACCAGTACAAACTGGGGACCGACCTTCTGGAGAGCAGCCCTGCAGAGAAGGACCTGGGCGTCATGGTGGATGACAGGTTGACCATGAGGCAGCAGTGTGCCCTCGTGGCCAAGAAG